>CM033646.1:41573786-41640663 GCA_019512145.1 Engystomops pustulosus
TCTCCCTATATCTCCTCCTATTACTCCATATAACATCTCCCTATATCCCCTCCTATTACTCCATATAACATCTCTCCACTAACCTTCTATCTAATCATTAGTCATAACTATATATTGGCCGTGGTTAGGAGCATAACTAAAGTGGTAGCAGACATAGCAGTTGCTATGGGGCCTTCAGTGTCAGGGGTCCCCAACAAATGACCTGACACACTAAAGAATGGAGAATGGGCACCATTATATACATATTATTCTGCACACATTGTAAAGCATAAGTTTATAATAGTGACATCTTCCACTGTACACAGCTCAGGAATTCACATAAGAAATGTAGGTGGAGAGGATGGCAGGACTAGAAATCTCTCTATCTTCCTGCTGCCTTCTTCCCCCATGTGATCTGTTTCTGGGAAAGATATGTGCCCTCAATTTCCCTGGTATAAGGAGACTGTCTGACTAAGGGGGGCACGTTCAGAAGTCTGCTATGGGGCCCAGGGTCTCTTAGTTGTGCTGTGGTACCACAGATATCTGTCTATAATCTCTCCCACTTTCTCTCATCTTCTAGAGTGAATGGTGACCTTCCTTCACCCTCACCAGGGAGTTCAGGGAGCTTGTCTCCTTCTGCTATTCAGCCTCAACAATCAGGTGAGTGAAGATGTACAATATTTGGGCTCGGTAGTATCAACACATTACACAGTGGGGGTCATTTACTAAGCGCCCGATTCGTGTTTTCCGTACGTGTTACCCGAATATTTCCGATTCGCAACGATTTCCCCTGAATTGCCCTGGGATTTTGGCGCATGCGATCGGATTGTGGCGCATCGGCACTGGCATGTACGCGACGGAAATCGGGTGGCGTGGCCAAACGAAAACCCGACGGATTCGGAAAAACCGTATTTAAAAAAAAAAAAGTTGTGAAACTTGCACTTACCTTCACTAGGAATAGGCCGGTGAACTTGAGTGCATTTCAGGGAACTTCAGCGCAGCAGCGCCACCTGGTGGACGTCGGAGGAACTGCCTTAGTGAATCCCGGCCGGACCTGAATCCACCGCTGAGAACGCGCCGCTGGTTCGTGAATGAATCGGGTAAGTAAATCTGCCCCAGTAACTTTTTTATTTTTTGGGTACAGAACCTCATTTCTGTATCTTTCTGTTCCGGAGCCCATAATATTTTATTTTTCAGGCAATGGAGCTGTGTGGGGTCTTTGTTGTGGTACGAGACGTTCATTGGTTCCATTTTATGCTATACATATTTTTCTTGCTTTTTATTGAGATTTTTGGGAGTTGGATTCACAAAATTGCTAAACCGATGTTATGTGTGATGAAATTTCTTTCGTCATTCACTGTATGAGACAAATAACACAACAGCTAAAATTACAAACATGAACGGTAAATTTGCTTCTTGCTACATTCTCATTAATATTTCAGGCTCTGGCTTCACTCCCCCATATTCTCAGCAGTGCTGGGACCTTCCTCCCCCTCCTCCCCCAGAGTCTGAGATGAATGGTTCATCGAGACTTCCCGCACCCATTGAAGGTAATTTCTACTGTCTTGTTTAAGAAACTTCTATCCATTCTTTCTTTAAAACCTCCACAAGATCTCTGCAGAAGTGCACCATATCCCTCTGATTTTCAGGAGCAATATTTTTCCTAGTAGGTTGGCCCCATCTTGTGGGGATATTGTATATAACAGGTTATGACTTTTTCTCCATACATACCTTATGGAATTTTCCTAATATGTAAAAGTGGATCTTCCCCACCTGGCACAGTTAGGTCCACTGGTAGCAGTCTTTCCAAATAATACATCTCCTGCATCCAGGGTAAAGCAAAATAAAGAGATGACCATGCAAGTCCACAGCTCCCTTTGTTCAAGTCTATGAGAGCTCCAATCATCAGAATAGATGTGAGAGAGACCTTAATGGCAAGACACATAAATGTCCATAGACATACATGGTCACAGCTTCATTCAATCTTCTATGGAAGCTGCCAAAGGGGTATGGTGACTGTTCAGATGAGTGGGAGAGTCTTAGAGGTGAGACACTTATGATATGGGATGTGTTGACAAAAAAACCTTACATAATATCCTACTAAACCCTACCTAATCCCTGAGTAACTAATTAGCTGGCATGCAGTTGCTAGTTTCACCACTAGGTGGAGGTACAGTCAGGTTTTGATGCTTCTTGTATAATTGTTGATTTGCTTTTTGATGGAGGAAGAGGCTAAAGTACTGGTTCTCCCTGGGGAAACCCCTTAGTGTTGGTAAGTTATGTCCCTGGGTAATAGATGGGGGAGCCCATGGTGGTGATACAGCCGTAACCAGGGATCAGATGGAGGCAATGTCGTGCAAAATAACTCTTTATTGGAACAACTGCAGGCAACGGGCCAAAACGATCTCAGAACAGATGCCGGATTGTTGGATAGTCCGGATAACTGAAGCGGTCATGGAGAGTGATCATCAGGAGTAGATTCACCAGCCTGGTAGTAGGTAGAGGCTGGGTTTAGCTGTGTGTATGTGCTAGAGGTGCACAGACACTTTCTCTTTCTCTCAGTGTGTGTTCTGGAAGATGTGCTCTCTAGGAGAGCTGAGGCGTAAGAGCTGCTCATGTGGTGAGAGGATGTGCTCAGAAGCATGTGCTCCTCTCTGTCCAGAGGTTTTGTTAACTCCTGGTCAGGTGGTGGCTCACTCTCCACTCATACTCCAATTCACATAAAGGAATACAATTGGATGACATATCACACATTTCTTAACCCTTGCCTTTACAGACTGAATTATCCCTAAGGCGAGTTTACAGATAAAGGGCCTCATTCGCAAACACTCCTCTGCCCATGCGTTGGCAAGGTTGTTGAAGTAAGTTTTTATATTTAAGGCTAAATGCACAGTGCTGCAAACGGGCACAAACCAGGGGAAGAATAGAACCTGCTCTAAATTTTGCCAAATACATATAGTGTGCCCTGGATCCCAAGAATAGAGAGAGAGAGAGATGCACAAATTGTGAATATTACAAACACTTTATTATGAGAATGATATAATGTAGAACATTGAGTGAACAATGATGCTAGAGGAGTTTCCCTGGAACTCTGAGGGTGCGGTCACACGTCGCGTTTAACGCATGCGTTTAAAAACGCATTGGAATAGCTGAAGAGTGATTTGCCTAATTAAACACCTCTTAACACTTGTGTTTACAAAACGCATGCGTTAACCGCGTTTTCCATACGGTCCCTTGGCAGGGGTGTAACTACAGGCTTAGCAGCTATGGGGCCCACAATGCACTCAACCAACCACACTAAAGTATGGAGGATAGGCACTGTAACAGTGCACATATTTCACAGTACACATCTAGGATTTCAGCTGGGACTGGGATTCTCTTCATTTTTAGTTCCTGCCATCTAATTTCCGAGTGTGAGCAGCTGCTTCTGGGTCCTGGGATAAGAAGAATCCCTGACAGTGAGTATATACATACAGTGGGTACGGAAAGTATTCAGACCTCTTTAAATTTTTCACTCTTTGTTTCATTGCAGCCAATTGTTAAGATCCAAAAAGTTTCTTTGCTCATTAATGTGCACTCTGCACCCCATCTTGACAGGAAAAACAGAAATGTAGATATTTTTGCTAATTTATTAAGTATTAAATAAGTATTCACATCCTTTGCTGTGACACTCATAATTAACTCACCTGCTGGCCATTTCCTTCTGATCCACCTTGAAATGGTTCTACTCTTTCATTGGAGTCCAGCTGTGTTTAATTAAACTGACTGGGATTCATTGGGAAAGGCACTGCCCATGTAGCTCAGAGACAGAATTGTAGCAAGACATAGATCTGGCAAAGGTTACAAAAGAATTTATTCAGCACTCAAGGTTCCAAAGAGCACAGCAGCCTACATAATCCTTAAAGGAAACCTAACACCAGGATCAAGGACTGTATACCAAGTACACCTTAATGCAGGGACTGCTTTTTGTTTAGCTTCTTATATCCTTTTACCAAAAGAAGGCTTTAAAATGTATGCAAGTGAGCATAAGGGGCTCTGGGCTCAATAAACAGCTCTGGAGCCCAGGGCCCCAAAGGCTCATTTGTATAATTTTTAAAGCCTTTTTATATAAAAACTAGGCTAAAGTTAAGCTAAAAGAAGAGCAGATCCTACCAGAGGGGGCACATACCAGTATGTAAGTGTGCTTGATTTACAATCCTTATCCTGGTGGTAGATTTCCTTTAAATGGAAGAATTTTGGGACAACCACAACTTTTCCTTGACCTGGCCATCCAGTCAAACTGTGTAATCCTGGGAGAAGAGCCTTGTTGAGAGAGGTAAAGAAGAACCCCAAGATCACAGTGACTGAGCTCCACAGATGCAGAAGGGATATGGGAGAAAGTTCCCAACAAGTAATCAACTATCAATGCAGCCTCCTCCAGTCGAGGCTTTATGGAAGAGTGTGCACATGTACACATGAAGGACATCCAGATGAGTCATAAGAGAAATAAGATTCTCTGGTCTGATGAGATGAAGACTGAACATTTTGGTGTTAATACTAAGCAATATGTGTGGAGAAAACCAGTCCCTGCTCATCACCTGCCAAATACAATGCCAGCAGTGACACACGGTGGTGGTAGCATCATGCTATGGGGGTGTTTTTCAGTTGCGGAGACAGGACAATTGGTTGTAATTGAAGGAAAGATGAATTTGGCCAAGTACAGAGATATCCTGGATTAAAACCTCTTCCAGAGTGCTCTGGACCTCAGAGTGGCCTGAAGGTTCAACTTCCAACCAGACAATGGCCCAAAGCACACAGCTATAATAACAATGCCGTGGCTTCAGAACAACTCTGTGACCATTCCTGACTGTCCCAGCCAGAGCCCGGACCTAAACCCAATCTAGCATCTCTGGAGAGACTTCAAAATGGCTTCAACCAACATTCACCATCCAACCTGAGGGAGCGGGAGAGGATCTGCAAGGAAGAGGCAGAGGATCCACAAATCCAGGTGTGAGAAATAAGTTGCATCAAAAAGACTTATGAGTACCAGCTCAAAAGCTGCTTCTTCTCAATACTGAGCAACAAGGCTGAATACTTATGACCATGTAAAATTTCAGTTTTTCTTGTTTAATAAATTAGCAAAAATATCAATATTTCTGTTTTTCCTGTCAAGATGGGGGTGCATAGTGCACATTAATGAGCAAAAAAAGAACCTTTTTGATCTTACCAATTGGCTGCAATGAAACCGAGTGAAAAATTTAAAGGGATCTGAATACTTTCCGTACTCACTGTATGTGTGTATACAGGGGCGTAACTACAGGAGTAGCGGCTATATCAGCTGCTATGGGACCCGCAGTGTAAGGGGGCCCCATCATCCGATGAGAATGGAGAATTGTGTCATCCGACACAAAAAAATGGAGGATGTGTATAATTATATACATATTATGCTGCTATGGGGCCCCTGCCTCTCCTAGTTACGCCCCTGTGTGTACAAATGTATGGATGTGTATATGTGATGTGTATATATACGGTATGTCTATATATATGCTATATGTCTGTATATGGCACCGAATGTATATATTGGGGCACATTTACTTACCCGGTCCATTCGCGATCCAGTGGCGCGTTCTGTGTGGAGGATTCGGGTCTTCCGGCGATTCACTAAGGTAGTTCCTCCGACGTCCACCAGGTGTCGCTGCTGCGCTGAAGTTCATCGGAATGCACTGAAGTACACCAAGCCGGGCCGGGTGCAAGTAAGCGCGTGTCCAGCTACACTTTTTTTTTAAATGCGGCGGTTTCTCTGAATCCGTCGGGTTTTCGTATGGCCACGCCCCCCCCCATTTCCGTCGCATGCATGCTGGCGCCGATGCGCCACAATCCGATTACGTGCGCCAAAATCCCAGGGCAATTCAGTAAATGACCCCTGATGTGTATATATACTGTATGTATGTGTGTTTATGCCATATGTGTATATGGTGTGTTTATAATGTTTACATTTGTAACTATGCTGTATATATACTATATGTATAATTTCATGTATATATGCTATATGTTTGTGTAATTGATGTGTATATACTGTATATAAATGTGTGTATAACATGAACATATGCTGTAAGTGTGCATGTGTATAAGATGCGTATATACTGTATATGTGGCTAAGATGCATTTATACTGTATGTATAAGTGTCTAAATGTATATTGGGGAACATTTACTAAGGATGCAACTGTCATGTGACACAAATTAGGGGGCTTTCCGGTGCTCAGTCGGACCACGCACCAGATTTAACATGCAAAGTCCAACAAAATTGTGTTGCACGCCCCATGTTACAGATGCACTAAAAAAGTGCACTCTTGGGAGCAGTGCATAGGAACTTGAAGAACGTGCACCAGAAATCCTGAATCTGGCTCCCTCTACACACTACACAGGCAGACTGCATCTAGTTTAAATTTATGTGTAACAGTGTATAAACTTGTGTGTATGGGCTCGTTCCCATGGCAAGCAGAGGGCCGGGAAGAGGAGAGGTGAGCGCTCTTCACCCCCTCTCCCTACATACGCAGACGAGCGCCTGACTCGGTGGCGGTGCGGTAAAACACTGTGCTTACCGCACTGTCTCCAGGAGCCATAGAAGTCTATAGGGGGCGTGATCTGGTTGCAAATCATTGGACCAGATCACGTGCCTAATAGTGGCCATGTGAAAGAGTCATATGAGCAAAGAAATGTATGTATGTATGTATGTATGTGTGTGTACATGAGTACATGTGTGCATGAGTGTATAAATATGCTTCTAGTTATTCAGTTTGACTTCAATATATAGTCTATATTGTTTGTTAAAGAAGAAAACTTCCTAGAGCTGGATACCAACCACTGATTCAGAATGGTGTAGGCTTGTGGCCACCATAATAACCTATATAATGGTATATCTTGTTATATCCCCTTGTTTTCAGATATTATATCCTTAGTGTGCACACAGCCCACCGATGACCTCCCACCTCCTCCTGCTCCAGACTATGACATGACAAATACAGTTTGGCCACTAGAGAATGGTACGTAATCACCAATATTTTATCTGTCATGTTAGATACATTAATGTGTAATTAAAAGTCTTGTCCCACCATAACAATTTTTCACATTTCCCTGCGGTCTCTATTGATGCGTTGGCGGTAGTTCCTCTAGTGTTTATACAGCAATTTATCCCATGGACGCATTGGGTCTCACCCTAAAAGAGGTGTAACTCTAAGGGTGCAGAGTGAGCCATTGCATCTAGGTTCTAGTTCCTGTAACTTCCTGAGGCTGGAGAACTTTATGTTAGACATAAGGGGCATCAGTGCTAAATCCAGGAAAACACCCCTAATTTTGGTAAAAAGACAAACTCATGCTTCTAGTTATCCATTTTGACTTTACTATAAAATCTATTTTGTTTGTTGAAGAAAGAAAACTTACTGTACCTGGTTGCCCACCACTGAAGAACTGTGAACAATGTGGTGCTGGCTTGTGACTGCCATGATACCCTATTTCCTAGTGTATATTATGCATCCCCTTGTTTTCAGGTTCTATATCCTCAGTGTGTACACAGCCTACCGATGACCTCCCACCTCCTCCTGCTCCAGACTATGACATGACAAACAAAGTTTGGCCACTAGAGAATGGTACGTAATCGCCAATATTTTATCTGTCATGTTAGATAGACTCCTGTGCTTGTGTCACAGCTCATTGTACATAGTATATGTCTATTAATGTCCCTTTAAATGAAAATTAGACTATAAATCCCATAAAATACATTCATATTAAACAAATAAAATGTACACTATCCTTGCTTTATACATTGGGGCCACTAGATGTCAGTAAAAAACACCTAAAACCTTTCCAGTTGCACATACATGTATCAGCAGGACAGGATTATCTAATGCAGATGTTAATAAACTGCATTATTTTAACTTCAATACAATACAAAATTGTATTCATTTAGTTATTTTAACCGTAACAATACAGGGGGTATTAAAAACACCTGACTTACAGACAACCCCTAGTTACAGACAGACCTCTGGTGATGTTCTGTGGATGAGGTAATTTACTGAACTTTGGCCCCAGTCTGCAATGATCAGCTGTAAGAGTTATCAAAGCTGCCCACAATGCAGTTTAACTGTTAATCCTTGCTACCAACATTTTTAAAATCCTATGGGACAAAAAGTACTTTGTCTGGCGTTACATTTACAAAATATACAAATTCTGACTGACATAAAAAATTCAACTTAAACCAGGGACACTGTGACTGTGGTAATCTTGTTATATTTGTTATCCATGGCCCCCTTCCTCCTAAAATTAACTTTTAAAATTATACTAATGAGCCTGAATGGCTCTGGTGGGTGTTTCTAGAGCCCCTGAGTGCTTTAGCTTCACAGGCTGTTACAATGAGCAGAGCAGGTGTCCTCTCCCCCTGCACTTCCTGCTGCTATATTACACAGGCAGAGGAAAGAGGGAGAGAGCAGGGGGTTCGGTGAGACATGTTCTGCTCTCTGTAGCATGTGAACACCCCAGGAGCCCTTACTCTCATTAGCAAATTTTTTTATTTTAGAAGGAAAGAATGGAAAGAAGATTACCAGTCACAGTGCCTGGATCAAGCTAATCATGCTTGATTTTGATTGTACATTTTCTTTAAGAAGAAACCTACAGAACCTGTCTTGTATGTAACCCAGAGACCGTCTGTACTACATTACTATAATAATAGGTTTTAAATTACCTACATTTTCACGTTTACTCCATCAGCTTATTTTACCAATGCAATTTTCAAGTTCAAGTGCCCCCTATTAATAAGTGTCCCTTTTATGTGTGCCACCTCTTAATGACCCCCTCAGTAGTTTCCATGTTCATCTTAATGATCCCATTTATACTCCCCCTGTTCCATTGTGGCCATTTTTTATTGCCTATATTGCCACATTTCATAAGGAAATAAGCTTGTATTTACTTTTGATCATGAAGTAACGGGCCCCTTCTTCCTCTGTTGGGTGCCCACCACAGTGCCACAGCGATAGTCAGCACAGTTCAGGCTGGGTAAATAGCAGTGTGGGAGGTCTATTACTCCATGTGCTGCCCTAGGACTCACCTGTGTTGACATGTGAGACATTTCTCACCTTTTCAAGGTAGTAAAAATGCTCAGACCTATAGAAAACCTGGATCATGTTTCTAAGAATGTATTTGATTCATTAGATGCCTCTTATGCAAAAAAAATCTTATGCAAGTGACTGGTAGAGGATTATCATTACTTACCTCCTTCTTTTGTGTACCTTACATCATTTTTCATGGAGAATAAAATGAATGCCTGGTTAAGCCTGGCGATGAACAGCGATTTTGGTTGCACAATCAAATCATTTCTGTGACCTGTATATAGGTGAACAGGGTTTCATTATGACCCCAAGGATATCACTATTGGGTCACAGTCAAAACCACTGTGGCTTAGTACTATTCAGAGTCCAATAATCAATAGAAATTCTACATATACAGTACATACCTAATGTTTGGACACACCTTCTCATTCAAAGAGTATTCTGTATTTTCATGACTATAAAAATTATAGATTCACACTGAGGGCATCGAAACTATGAATTAACACATGTGGAATACTTAACAAAAAAGCGTGAAACAAATGAAAATATGTCTTATATTCTAGGTTCTTCCTTTTGCTTCAATTACTGCTTTACACACTCTTGGCATTCTCTTGATGAGCTTCAAGAGGTAGTCACCAGAAAAGGTTTTCACATCACAGGTGTGCCCTGTCAGGTTTAATAAGTGGGATTTCTTGCCTTATAAATGGGGATGGGACCATCAGTTGTCTTGAGAAGAAGTAAGGTGGATACACAGCTGATGGTCCTACTGAATAGAATTTGTGTTATTGCTAGAAAAAAGCAGCAAGTAAAGAAAAACGAGTGGCCATCATTACTTTAAGAAATGAAGGTCAGTCAGTCCGAAAATTTGGGAAAAAGTGTCCCCAAGTGCAGTTGCAAAAACCATCTGGCTCACAGGGGACAAAACTGGCTGTCAGGAGGACCGCCCCAGGAAAGGAAGACCAAGAGTCACCTCTGCTGCGGAGGATAAGTTCATCCGAGTCGCCAGCCTCGCAGGTTTACAGCTGCTCAGATTAGAGAACAGGTCAATGCCACACAGCAGTTGCTGTAGAGATGTTTCTGCTGCTAGAACTCTAAGAGGAGGCTGTATACAGCAGCCTTCATGGTAAAATAGCTGCTAGGAAACCAATGCTAAAGACGGGCAACAAGCACAAGAGACTTGTTTGGGCTAAAGAACACAAGGAATAGACATTAAACCAGTGGAAATCTGCGCTTTGGTCTGACAAGTCCAGATTTGAGATCCTTGGTTCCAACCACTGTATCTTTGTGCGACGCAGAAAAGGTGAATGAATGGACTCTACCTGCCTGGTTCCCACAGTGAAGCATGGAGGAAGAGGTGTGATGTTGTGGGGGTGCTTCGCTGGTGACACAGTTGGGGATACTGGTTACCATAGCATCTTGCAGCGGCATGCTATTCCACCTGGGCTGTGTTTAGTTGGACCATCATTTATTTTTCAACAGGATAATGACCCCAAATACACCTCCAGGGCTATTTGACCAAGAAGGAGAGTGATGGGGTGCTACACCAGATCACCTGGCCTCCACAGTCACCAGATCTGAGCCCAATTAAGATGTTGGGATGAGCTAGAATGCAAAGTGAGGGCAAAAGGGCCAACAAGTTCTCTGGGAACTCCTTCAAGACTGTTGGAAGACCATTTCAGGTGACTACCTCTTGAAGCTTATCAAGAGAACTCCAAGAGTGTGTGAAGCAGTAATCAAAGCAAAAGGTGGCTACTTTGAAGAACCTAGAATATAAATAATATTTTCTGTTGTTAAACACTTTTGTTAAGTATATAATTCCACATGTGTTCATTCATAGTTTTGATGCCTTCAGGGTGAAGGCAATTTTTATAGTCATGAAACTGCAGCAAACTTTTGGTCTGTACTGAATATAAAGAATCATCCATACATTTATTTACAGTTTGTGCTTAAAGGGGTTGGCCACTTTAGCTCATATGTTTGTAATCTGTGTATATATCTATTAAAAGTTCTGCTCTGCTTTCTTGATACATGAAATGAAGCCTCCTGTCTTTTACTTAATCCTCCAGACATTCCTGTCCATAAAGTGGCCGCAGACGGAGGGTCACGTGATCTCTATCCATCCTGGCAGGGAAATTGTTCAGATAAGATCACATGTGCCTTCATCTGCAGCCATTTTATGGACAGAAATGTCTGGCTGATGAGGTAAAAGACAGGAGGTTTCACTGTACATGTCACAAAAGCAGAGCAAACATTTAATAAACCAAATTGTTTTACCTCCATTTAATACCCTAATATAACCAAATAGTATCCAGATAATGCAGCTATATAGTACAACTATAACACTGAAATATACAGTATAGCACACAAAAAACTGCAATAATTGACTTCCTAGTTATGTGAAATAGGAATCTATTTTTACTGATTCTTTATAGCTCAGGTTCCATGATAAGAATAATAATAAAACCTGTATTGTTTTTGTTCTCCCGCAGCTGATATGGAGAACTCTACATCCTCTTACCATCTCCCCCCTCCTCCTCCTGACCTGTAGACAACAATCCTGCTCACATACTGGAGTCTCTACCTACAACCCAACCAACACTGAGTCTTATAAGGTTTCTGTGCTAAAATAAAATGTTTTATATGTAGAATAATCTGATTATGATGTTTCTTTGGAGGATTATGTTCCACGTGCATTCAATGTCAGTGAGACACCAATAATATACATGGAGGCCAGGGGTGTGACTAGGAGAGCCTGGGCCCCACAGCAGACTTCTGAATGAGGCCCCCCTTTTGCCAGGTAGTCTTCTTATCCCAGGGGGATTAAGGACAAATATCTGTCTCAGTGACTACAGACCACATGGTGGAAGCAGACAGCGGGAAGCTAGAGATGAGATTCCTAGTCCTGCTGTCTCCTCCCCGTACAGTTCCCAACTCAGCTGTGTATTGTAGATTATTTCACTGTTATATACATATTATGATAAACAATATGCACAAAGGTGCACATTCACCATTCTTTAGTGTGTCAGTTCGGATGCTGGGGACCCCTGACAATGTGAGCCCCATAGCAGCCACTATGGCTGTTACCACTGTAGTTATGCCCCTGAAGGAGGCCTCTGAACTGTCCTATCATAACAGATTTTGCAGGAAAGTAATATCATCCATGTTAGAATAAAATATAAAGTATCCCTTTTATGTTGGAGGTGGGGAATTATCCCACTGCATTACCCTTGTAACAGTGTCTTATCACATGCAGGGATGCTGATATTCAGTATGCTTGATCCTTCTTTCCAATAGACTAGATAAGCAGCAAACCTCCTTTGAACAACATTTATAACAAAAAGTTCTGGATACATGGACAGATACAGATAAATATCACTTTTTACATTCAACTGCTATTGTTATCAGGGGGCAGCTTGCTAACTACAAAGTACTGTATATGCTAAATATGTTTTTTTACAAAATGTCGGTGTTATACTGTGTTTGAAGTAAAGTATGTGAAACTTTTTTACTTGGCTCCCTGCCAAATGCTTCAGTCTGAGTCCTAGAGAGGAAAATTTCATATTACAACTTCTGCTTTGTAATATATTCACTGCCCTGTTTGTCACTCCTGGCTCCTGTCCCTCACCCCTCACCCCCCCCCCCCCACACCTGTCAGCTCATTCTCCAACCATCATCTCAGTATATTATAGAGCAGACAAAAGTTGTCATTTGAAATATTCCTCTCCAGGACTCAGGCTGAAGCATCTGGTAGTGAGCCAGGTAAAGTTAACAAAATTTATTTTATACACCCTATAGCACAGACTTAAAAAACAAAACATATTTGGCACATACAGTACCTTGTCTATAGCAACCTGTCCACTGATAAAAAAATAGCACTCTGGTGAGGAGATCCAGGCAATCTACCATCAAAATCAAGTATAATAAACTAGGGACACTTAGTCATAGATCCAGGCAATAGGGATATGGTTAATCTTCTTATCCATGGCCTCCTTCCTTCTTAAATAAACTTTTAAAATTATACTAATGAGTCAGAAGACTCTGGGGGGCAGGAGCACTTTTCCTCTCCCACTGTGAGCTGACATTTCCTCTGCTGCAGTGAGATTACATTATACCATCGGAGGGGGAAAGTGCTGAGGGGAAGGAGATGTTACAGCACTTATTGCAACCCCCTCATTAGCATAATTTTTAAACCACATAAACGGGAATTCTGGTACAGAGTCGGACCGGGCACCACATTTATTAGAGCATGCTTGTTAAAAAAAAAAAAAAAACAGGGTGCACCAGATTATTGAAGACTGTGCGCCATTATTCAATATTCTGGTGCACCCTGCAGATGAGGCACTATGTGCAGTTTGCATCACTATTGATAAGTCTGGGCCATTGTCTTACTTGCTATACTTGGAAATATCTTTCACATGGAATATTTAAGATAATTTTACTAAAAAAATTGTCCCTCCTATCCCACCTCTTTTAGTGGTTACTACACATGCAAGAACCCATTCTATATTTAAAGAGGACCTGTCACCTCTAAAAACTGCACTAGGAGCTGCTTACTAAAGTACATAGCTCCTACTGCTAGAACAGATGCCGCAGTGTTACACTGCTAGCGTTATTGGAAACCTCCCATAACCATAAAAAACACTGCAACGCTATACAATTGAAAACGCCGGACCGCACTGTAAGGGGTCAAGCGTATTCATGAGGGGGCGGTCCAAAGTGCTGCAGTGTTTGTTAGCGTTATCGGAGGTTTCTGATAACGCTAGCAGTGTTACACTGCAGCATATGCTGTAGCACCAGGAGCTGCTTACCTTAGTAAGTTTCTAGAGGTGACAGGTCCTCTTAAAGTCTGATGATAATAGAATATGCCTCATTCCTGAATATGAATTATGAAGATCTCTAAAACATAGGACGCATACGACCCTAAACCAACTACAGGTCCTTATGGACCTCTGGCTTAGTTAAAAAAAAGTTAAAAAAAATAAACTTTTATACTTACCTACCAACTTCAGATCCCGCGCCAGTGCCTCCTACCGTGCTGTAGGAAGTGAAGCCAGGACAGTATCACAGCTTCACTGCACATGCACCATAATCACAGAGCTTGCACAGTAAATCATACAGGTGATATGGAACACGTTGGAACACTTAACCACTAGTCCATGAGGACATGTCGGTGGTATAGTGTCCCAAATCCTTTAAGTAGAAACTGATTAAGATAAGGATCTGAAGCACAGTTGCTCATATACTTGATAGAGTCTTTAAAGGGGTATTCCCATCTGGGCATTCACATTTATTTTAATTAATTTGTAATTCGTAAATATTTCTTCAATTCGATGTTATTAAAAAAAATTTACCTGTGTGAAGATAACTTCTCATAAATGTAGTCATATGGTCCCTTAGAAACAAGACTGTGTTGGATACGACCACCTCTGCTGGAGTGATTGCACAAAGAAACAACAAGTTTTTGTATATGAAATGTCCGGAAGTTACTGTTTGTCCCGCAGCCGTCCTGTGGAAATGAACGCTGAATCTAGGTGGTCAGACAGGGATCAAAGGCGTATGTCTGGCCACTGCTGCCAGAGTGCGGGGTGGTTGTATCCGCGGAAGCTATATAGTTTCTAATAGACAACATGGCTACATGTATTAGAAATTATCTTTATACAGAAACATTTTTTTAATATCATCCAATTGAAGAAATGTTTAGATATGACAAATGATTTAAAATAAATGTGAATGCCCTGATGGGAATACCCCTTTAAGTATACTGAAGGGTCCTCCACCAGTTGCACCAGATCAACCTTCCTGATGGGGACATGAATTCTGGGCAGGATAGATTCTTCTTTATTAAGGATCTAACACAGAAGTGTAGAGCTGGCAACGAACATGTCAGTATGGAACGTAGACATTTACACAAGCATTAAGGTGTGTTATATCAGCTAAGTACTACCAGAGGCGCCGAAGCCTAGGACATTGTGTAACTCACTTGTGTTTATTAAAATTGCTGAGCTACACAACTTTCTTTTCCACTTGCTGACTTTGCGATCTTTATCTTGCCACTTGCTTTGTTTTGTCTTAGTCTCCCGATGACTCTGCACAGTACTGACAAGGGGTCATGTCACACCAAGACAACTTCACTTTGGAGTTTGTGTTTTCTGCCCATGTTAGCATTGTTGTCTTATAGCTATACATAACCCCCTTAATCCTAGCTTTTATTCACTCTCCCAGTAATAAATTCTTCCAACTTTTTTATGCTCTGCATCAGCAGCTGATGATCTCCTTATAGCTGGTGCCAAATTTGCCGAACTTTCAACCATGTAGTGCACCAGAATGCTGAGTTGCATGGCATGGTGTCTCTGTACAGACTTGTCCAACAATAGTCTACATCCAACATAACATAATGGCAGTAAATCCCCATACCCAAGTGTGCAAACCTTGTGGTATTGTAGCCAAGAGGACTGAGTACCCAACAGAATATATTGTGGTTCTTCTCTTTTATTTAACATAAGATGTCTGTGCAAGAATTTCTGAAAAGATGAAGAGTATTGATTTCCTATTATGTTAGGACTGGCAATATAGTAGAGGATCCATAAAAACACAAATCTCACAACCTCCACTGTGAGAATTCGACATCAGATTTCTCCTGCTCTGTGCAGCCCATCTCTGCACTATGCCCCTAAAGATATCACAGTCATCTACATTATAGTGTCACCTGGATAATAACACTGCACCCATAAACTACATGCACATAACCATAAATGCATGGAAGCTGGTGAGGCAAATATTTTGAAAGATCTTCCCAAATCAATATGAGCACAAGGAATGAGGTGGGACAATAGAACTGGAGAAGTAGAAGTAATCCAACAGAAGAAGAAGAGAAGAAGTCTCTGTGGGTATTACTCCACCCTACAGACAGTAGCCTCTGGAACTGTGCATCTAACAGTATGCTTTGTTATTTCTTGGCAGTACACACAATATTTTCCACTAGTCACGCTTAATTTGTGTTTTTAGATATGTGCACACCGCACCCAGACTTACCCAGACTTGGAGGATGAGATACAGTGTAATGCAATGCTGGAGAGGGAAGATAACTTAATTGGATTGGAAATTCATTTTCTGCAAAAGAAATACTAGTGATCTCACTAGGCACTCTAAATAGGGACCCACTATGGATCAGCTTACTAAATTCCTAGCTATAGACTATCTTTGTAAGCTTATGTTGCAGACAGTGACAGGTTTTTCTAGAAGAAAGTTTTCCTAATTTTAAAAAACAGCATAAAGTGAACCTGTTAGGGAATCTGGGATGATATATTTAGCTGGTGACAGGTTCCAATAGCCTTTGCTATGCTAATATCATTGTCAGCATGAGTTTAATTCACATTACTTGGCTCCCTGCCAGTGTGTGGTGAGTCGACGAGGAGTGGGGGGCATGTGCCTGTGTCATTCTCCTTTCCTCCACACTCCTGCAGCTCCCTCACCTCTCCTCACTTCCATTAATGTGCATAAAGCAAGTAGCGGAGGAGAGAAAGAATACATGAGGAGACACAGGCACCTACAGACTGCAGTTGCCAGCTACCCCGGGACTCATCCATGTTGCTGGCAGGGAGCCAGATAATTTGAATCAAACTCATATATACTACTGAAATAATTCTGAATGCTGACAAATTATAATTAGGATAACATAGGCTATTGGAACCTGACGCCAGCTAAAAATTTGATTCCTGGTGACAGGTTCGCTTTAATGAGGCCAAAGCCCCCTCTGGCTAGAAAAGTAGTAAATATTGCAACGTATCACTTGTCTTTGTCTATGTGAGTGCCCCAGATAAATGCAAATAAGTTTTCCAGGATTGGATAAAGAAAACCAGGTCTTTTTTAGTTACCTTGTAAGGCAGCTCCCTTGACATCAAGCATGACCTTCAGGAAGCCTTATGACATGATTCCAGAAGGAACAGATTCCCAACTGTAGACAGCACTGTTTCGACCTGGTTGGGTCTCTTCAGTACCGCGTAGGGAACTGGTTTGGCTGAGTGAGAGACTGTCTCTTAAGGCCGCCTTGTAGGTGTGTGGAGACTTATAGCCATTGACACTCCATTAGGGGATTTTCCTTATCCCATCCTGGAAAAGTAATTTGCATGTTTTCCCAGAATCCCCTAGTGGAGCATCAATGGCTATAAAGAGGACCTGTCACCGCGGAAAACCCACAGAGCAAATGTGCCCCCCATAATCCTCCCCCCAGCCCCTTTCTCCCTAGCCGTTTTTTTTTAAATTTATGTGTTTAAGAGGTCG
Source organism: Engystomops pustulosus (assembly GCA_019512145.1). Classification (NCBI taxonomy): domain Eukaryota; kingdom Metazoa; phylum Chordata; class Amphibia; order Anura; family Leptodactylidae; genus Engystomops; species Engystomops pustulosus. The sequence goes on from CM033646.1 coordinate 41,591,127, forward strand.
GATCGTGTATCTGGCGCGCTGGCAGTCGGCGTTATTCATTAGGGGGCGTGCCGACACACCCCCAGCAAGCCCCCGCCAGCGGACACATTGTACGAGAAGCCGGCAGCAAAATAAGAGGTCGGATTGTTTTAAATCCATTTACTGCACATAAATTTTTTAAAAAACGGCTAGGTAGAAAGGGGCTGGGGGGAGGATTATGGGGGGCACATTTGCTCTGTGGGTTTTCCGCGGTGACCGGTCCTCTATAAGTCTTCACATGCCTACAAGGCGGCCTTAATTGGCAGTCTCCATAAGGAGAACTCTTACTTCCCAGCCCGAGTCATTAGCCTCTTGCTCAGCCAAACCAATTAGGTAATTGGTTTGGCTGAGCAAGAGGCTAGTGACTCGGGCTGTACTGAAGAACCAGGTCGGAACAGTCCACACTTGGGAATCTGTTCATCCTGGAATATATATACTGGTTTGGTTTTAAGTCATAACGCTTCCTGAAGGTCATGCTTTATGTCAAGGGAGCTGCCTTATAAGGTAGCTAAAAGAGGCATGATTTTCTGTATCCCATCATAGAAAACGTATTTGCATGTTTAACAGAATTTCCTATGGGAGCGCCAATGGCTATAAGTCTCCACATGTCTACAAAGTGGCTCCTTATTAGCACTCTTACTTCCTCAGTGCAGATAGATAAGCACTATGCTTCAATAGACAATACATGGAGCAGGACACATGCTTAACCTGTTGCTAAATTCATTACTGAGGACCCCCATTCTCATGATCCATGGGAGTCCAAGCACTCAGACCCCACTGATCGACTGTAATTCTCTATCCTTGCGATATGGGCATAAAAATTAAATTAGGTATATCCCTTTAATTGCTAATGGATCCTCATTGATATGGGATACCTTCATTAGTGATGCTAGACTACACACTTTTTCCTACCCATGTCACGCCACCCTAAAGGCTTCTGAATCAAACAGTAGTTTTTAGAGTTTTTAGAATGTCCTGTGCCTCTTGCACATAATACTTGCATTGTCATAATGTCCTCATACCACATAATATGCCCTCAAATCACCCAAAGTAATTACTTCAAATTTGGAAGTTCTAGAGGAAAAAAAATCTTTCAATCTGATGTGAGAGGATTAGGGAGAACTAATAAAAAACGGACAACAAAGACATCACTGTCGTCCTGTGTTTTTAACTTTTTTATAATAACCTATTAATAATCAAGTATTAAGACTTTTTTTGTATCATACAGACATAGAAAAATGATGATAACTGGAGTCATAAGTTCTGCTCATACACATACCTACATGTATACCTACATACATAACATAATTGGACATGTCACATGATAGGTGGGGGACATGTTACAGATTTTAAACTGTTGGTCTGGAGCTAGGAGCAATACTATTGTGAAGTAGACTATAGTCAGCCATGCTGGAGCGGGGCCACCATCAGAGCAATACTAGAGATACTACTGCAAGATGCCCGGTCACAATGGTATGAAATAGGGCCCGACTCTGCACTTATGTCAACTGACTAAATATACTAGCATGGATTGAAGGGCGTAGTGGCACAGACATCATTGGGGGAGCCGTGGTGGTAAACAGCCGTATCCAGGGATCAGACGGAGGCAACGTTGTGAAAATTAACTCGCGGTTCTTTATTGAACAACAGGTAGCAGGCAACGGACCAGAACAGTCATACAGCAGATTCGGATTCCGGTACTGGAGTGGTCATGGAGAGTGGTCCTCAGGAATAATGCAACAGCCTGATACTATATGCTGGCTAGGATAATGGAGATGGAGCTGTGTCCAAACAGTGGGAGCTTCAGCTCTGGATTAGAGTCGCCTGACTCAGAATCTGGGATTGGTTTCTGTGACAGCACTGAAGGTGTGCTGACTCTCTGTTCACTATGACTCTGCAGACTAATACCATGTGATCCCACTGCACAGGGGTTTTATACTCCCCCTGGTCAGGTGGTAGCAACTGATCAGCCAACTGATTGGATAACACTTAACACCATTTAACTGCTGCCTTGGCAGGCAGAGTCTACAGCTGCAATTACATAATCTCTAAGTGTTAGAAACTTACTAGAGGGTTCATGACTCCCTCCGACACCTCCTAACCCGGAGAGGGCTCTATTCGCAACTACCAGCATGCCTTTGTATTGGCAGGGGTGTTGCATGTGAATACCCCAGCAGGTAATGTATGAGGAGGCCTGTGTTTTAGGATCATTTTAGGATCTAGAGCAGGGGTGGGCATTCAATTTTCAAATGGTACCTGAAATTGAAATACTTAAAGGAAATCTACCATTTGATTTGGTAATGGAATTTCAGTCCCAAGTTACTGCCTACAAGTTACATGTGATAAAAAATGTATTAGTCTATGGGTTAATGCACATGATTTGGATTTGGCATTTTTAAAATCCACTATATAATATAGCACACCACTAAAATGGATGAGATTTTCATGCCCTCTTGTACAGTCTGCAGATTTTCTCAGTATGAGAGTCACAGATTTCCTTGTTTTCTTTGTGGTGTGGAAGGAAAATGCAGATCATTGTCATGTTACCCCGATTCTGAGACTGATAAGACTTCAATAGTTCTATCATGAGATTAGAAAAAAGGGCTTTTCTTGAAAAGAACTTTTTATGATTTTACCCATTTACAAAAAAGGATGAAACGGCTGTACCCGGCCCCAGTGCAGAGCAGTAACCAGGCACAAGGTTTACTTTACTGCCCCTAGAAGAAACAACCTTTTGAAGGAGACTACAAAAATGCATTTTTTACAGTAAAAAGTCAATAATCAGAAGAATGTCACACATGCCAGGTATCTTAATCCTATTAGCTGTCACCACACCTTGCTATTTGCCTGAAATTTCACCCGTTCTTTAATATGTGTGTATGTACAGGTATTGGGACACATTAACTAAGGGTCATGCGCCAGTTTTTGGTCGGACTTTGCACATTCTTTTCAGTGCAAACTGCTTGCACAGGTGTTAATAAAATGTCTGCGACACACTTGTGTCTCACACAACCATTTTGTGGGGCGGTTTCACTATACCCTATGCGACACAACAATTTCTGCACTGATGTGGGCATACAAGTGCTCAGTCGGACTGTGTGTCTGATTTAGCATGCAAAGTCCGACAGAGGTGTGTCGCATGCCCTATGTTAAAGGTGCACCTAAAAAAGAAGATGATGCACTTTGTCGGGAAAGTGCAGGGGGTTGCAGATTCATGAGGATCTGCACACTACACAGGCAAACTGCACATAGTACAGACTGCACTGTTCTTAGTAAATGTGCCCCATTGTCTCCACCACACAGAAAGCAAAAAAAATAAAATAGCAACCCCTGTGTACAGATTCTTCTACTTTATTTAAAGAACATCTACCACCAGGGTCAAGGATTGTAAACCAAGTACACTTACATACTGGTGTGTTCCCCTTCTGGCAAGATCCACTCTTATTTTAGCTTCTTAAACAAAAAAGGCTTTTAACATTATGCAAATGCGTCTGAGGGGTTAATGCACCCTTAAGCCCCTCAGGCTCATTTGCATAATTTATAAAGCATTTTTTTCTTAAAAACAAAGGCATAGAAAGCTTAAAAAAAATTGGATCCTGCCAGGGGGGCATGCACCAGTATGTCAGTGTTGTCAGAATTCGGGATGAGTGGATCCTCTGGACCACCGCGGGAGGTAGCATTAACCAGGGGGGTAAAGATCGGGGTCGCAGGGGTCGCAACTGAGACCGGGCCCATTGCCAGTCAGAGGCCCGCACCTGACCCCTGAGCTGCACTGATAACTCGGCGCAGCACAGCGGGCAGATGTTTTAAATTGTGACAGCCGCTGGCCTTCCCATTACAGCACACAAACTGTTCTGCATCTGCTCTGGATTAGGGGGGCCAGAGCTGTCACAATTCAAAATAAGAACGGGCCCCGCTCCGCCCACCGTCCCACGCACCAGATCCATCGATTACGCCGCCCACGCACCAGGCTTAATTACACGTCGTGTCTGCTGAGGTCTATGACCCGGCACTTGACCTGGCAGACGCGTCATCAGCCATCGCCTGCCCCGGATCTCCAGATGAGAGAAAGCGCAAAGAGGAGAGTAATAAGGTAAGAATTATATTTTTTATTTTGCTTAAATATATGGGGCCCTGTTTCTATTTGGGGGGGGGTCAAAGGTGAAAGTTAGGAAATGGCTATTTGGAGGGATTTTACCTATGGGGGACATTAATTATGGCTACTGGTGGGGGGGGCATTAATTATAGCTACTGCTGATGGGGGGGCATTAATTATAGCTACTGGTGAGGGGGGCATTGATTATAGGTACTGGTGAGGGGGGGGCATTCATTATGGCTACTGGTGGGGGAGGGACATTAATTATGGTTACTGGTGGATGGGGTGACATTGATTATGGCTACTGGTGGGGGGGGGGGGGGCATTGATTACTGCTGCTGGTGGATAGTGTTCAACGTTTTTATGCATACCGGGGGGGCAAGTGGGGCCCTGTTGGGAATTTTTCCCTGGGGCCCAGTGGACTCTAGTTACACCACTGGCATTAGCCGACACCTGGGACCGGAGTCTAAGTGGCACCTGGTCTTCACCAGAGCCCGCCGCAAAGCGGGATGGTCTTGCTGCGGCAGGTACCACTAGGTCGTTCCACAGATGCGACTGGCCCGCGATGGCAGCCGAGGTCGAGGTACCTTAGCAGAAGACAGTCTCGTGGTCAGGTCCAGGCACAGGGTCAGGGCAGGCGGCAGAGATGCAATGTCAAGTCCAATCCGGGGTCAGCAATGGGAGGTGCAGGCAGATGGGAATGGGAACACAGGCACACGGGACGCAGGAACGCAGGACGCGGGAACTCAGGAACACACGGGAGCAGGAACGCAGGATACAATGGGAACGCAGGAATATCGCTGGGGAGCTTTCTCTAAGGCGTAGGCACAAAGATCCGACAGAGTTTGCAGGAAGAGGCAGGGTTGAATAGATTACCTGAAAATGGCCAGCGCCAATTAGTGCCGCGCTAGCCCTTTAAATCTCCTGAAACCAGAGCTTGTGCGCCCAAAGAGGACGGAGCAGGAGCCAACACTGGCGGGGAGAGCGGGGCACAGGTCGCTGGACCACCCATGACAAGTGTGATTGGTTTACAATCCTTCATCCTGGTGGTAGATTTCCTTTAATGGTCTGTTCATGTTAGAAAACCTTTATTGATAAACCTCATATAAATCGGTGAAAACCTAAAATGGGTCCTGGACTTTTAATAGTCCTCAAATAATAGTCTAAATTTCATAAAATTCTGATGTTTACCTCCAAGGACACATAAGGGCAGATTTATCAAAAGTGTCTGTGAGTACAACATCTGAACTACACAGTCTTATCCTACACCACATTTATCCTTGTGGCACATGCTGGATGATGAATCTGGTATAGTAGTTTATGGCCACTGAATATTTCCCATGAAGCCACACCCCTTTTCAGATACCACATCCCTTTTGGTGTAGTAGTTATAAAAGTCTTAAACGCTTGATGTGTTTGGTACATTTTTTACCTCAGAATTCTGTCATAAACAGATTAATCAATCTGCCACATGAAGTAGAGGCACTCCTTCACCATTGCAACAGATTTATATGTCTTAAAAGAAGATTTTGGATAAAACAGCAATCTTGTACATCCTTTACATCCTTTTTGTGCGGTAACTAGTCTGAACGGAAGATTCCCCTTGACGTCTTGGGCCCAAATCAACTGCTTTCTCTTCGGTGGAGGATTTTTGAGGGCCAGCATCAAACCAACTTCCACAGCAAGCCCTTGTTTTGACTCCTCGAAAACGATGTATTATTTCACACACACACACCCTCCCCCCCCCCCCCTATAAAGGTGTGACTGCAGCCTGGCCATGTTCGCCACCAGTCCATAATAAAGCATTTTTTTCTTAAAAACAAAGGCATAGAAAGCTTAAAAAAAATTGGATCCTGCCAGGGGGGCATGCACCAGTATGTCAGTGTTGTCAGAATTCGGGATGAGTGGATCCTCTGGACCACCACGGGAGGTAGCAATAACCAGGGGGGTAAAGATCGAGGTCGCAGGGGTCGCAACTGAGACCGGGCCCATTGCCAGTCAGAGGCCCGCACCTGAACCCTGAGCTGCACTGATAACTCAGCGCAGCACAGCGGGCAGATGTTTTAAAGGAAACCTACCACTTGTAGTGGCAGGTTTCTGATGGAAATACCGGGCACCAGCTCAGGGTGAGCTGGTGCCGGAGCTTATTTTTGTTAGTGTTTTAAATCGCGGTTTAAAACACTTTTTAAACTTTATAGCCGGCGCAGGGAGGTACGCGCTCAGCGCTTACCATGCGCGCGGCTACATAGGAAGTGAGGAGGTGCAGGCAGATGGGAATGGGAACACAGGCACACGGGACGCAGGAACGCAGGACGCGGGAACTCAGGAACACACGGGAGCAGGAACGCAGGATACAATGGGAACGCAGGAATATCGCTGGGGAGCTTTCTCTAAGGCGTAGGCACAAAGATCCGACAGAGTTTGCAGGAAGAGGCAGGGTTGAATAGATTACCTGAAAATGGCCAGCGCCAATTAGTGCCGCGCTAGCCCTTTAAATCTCCTGAAACCAGCGCTCTTGCGGCCAAAGAGGACGGAGCAGGAGCCAAGTCCGGTGAGTTGCACATGTGACACACTGGCGGGGAGAGCGGGGCACAGGTCGCTGGACCACCCATGACAAGTGTGATTGGTTTACAATCCTTCATCCTGGTGGTAGATTTCCTTTAATGGCCTGTTCATGTTAGAAAACCTTTATTGATAAACCTCATATAGATCGGTGAAAACCTAAAATGGGTCCTGGACTTTTAATACTCCTCAAATAATAGTCTAAATTTCATAAAATTCAGATGAAGCCACACCCCTTTTCAGATGCCACATCCCTTTTGGTGTAGTAGTTATAAAAGTCTTAAACCCTTGATGTGTTTCGTACATTTTTTACCTCAGAATTCTGTCATAAACAGATTAATCAATCTGCCACATGAAGTAGAGGCACTCCTTCACCATTGCAACAGATTTATATGTCTTAAAAGAAGATTTTGGATAAAACAGCAATCTTGTACATCCTTTACATCCTTTTTGTGCGGTAACTAGTCTGAACTGAAGATTCCCCTTGACGTCTTGGGCCCAAATCAACTGCTTTCTCTTCGGTGGAGGATTTTTGAGGGCCAACATCAAACCAACTTCCACAGCAAGCCCTTGTTTTGACTCCTCGAAAACGATGTATTATTTCCCCCCCCCCCCCCCCCCCCTATAAAGGTGTGACTGCATCCTGGCCATTTTGGCCACCAGTCCATAAAAAGAGAAAACTGAGAGCTGGCGATAGAACAAAGAAGGGCATCACATGTATATATGGTACAGAAGAACCTATTGCTTTGAAATCCATTCTTGGGGCTTGTAGTACAGCTACATGTGAATATTATCTAACTACAGTTCCTTAAGCAAAGTTTAACGTAGAGATATAAATACTTCTGCAATCTTTACTTAGACCAGCTATACCAGCTGTATAGCTAGGAGTTACCACTCCAGCCTTATATTCATCTATCAATTGCTCTTTAACTGTCTTGCCGAATTCTTGCACATGCGCATAAGCCGCTAGCGGCTGTCATGCGCAGTGAGTGTCTGAGTTGTCCATACCCTGCGCTGCCTCACTGTGCATGCACAGCTTTTCCTCTTCCACATATGCAGTGAGGCAGCAGAGGAAGTGGACCGCTGGATACAAGGCAGGGAATCAAAGTTCATTTTCTCCACTTATGACTATCGTTTATGTTAGTTAAAAAAAAGGTTGCTCCTAGGCCATAAGTGCTCTCTGGGAACCTGTCTTAGGGTAATTTTTTTTCAAACAGCGGTGAAAGGTTCCCTTTAAAGGGGTATTCCAGGAATCAGCATAATTCATATACAAGTGGGCACTCAAAATATAAGCTAATGTGTAATTAGTTGTTATTTAAAATTTTGCTCCCCTTAGCAGAAAATGCTGATGACATGCACTGTAATGAAGAATTAAAATTCTACTGGCCCTTTAATCAGTCCGTTAATTTCCTCTGCGCGGTCCGTTGCAGGACAGAAGATGGCTGCTGGTCACATGTCCACATTACATGTCCTGCACCTGCCTGGGCAGGTCATGTGATCACCACTACGTTTGGCTGTTGTCGGTTGGTTGCAGTGCATCCAGTATGCTCAGTGTTGTGGTGATGGCAGTTACACATCATTACTATGGTAACAGAGCATCCCCCCCCCCCTATAAAGGTGTGACTGCATCCTGGCCATTTTGGCCACCAGTCCATAAAAAGAGAAAACTGAGAGCGGGCGATAGAACAAAGAAGGGCATCACATGGATATATGGTACAGAAGAACCTATTGCTTTGAAATCCATTCTTGGGGCTTGTAGTACAGCTACATGTGAATATTATCTAACTCGTGTTCCTTAAGCAAAGTTTAACGTAGAGATATAAATACTTCTGCAATCTTTACTTAGACCAGCTATACCAGCTGTATAGCTAGGAGTTACCACTCCAGCCTTATATTCATCTATCAATTGCTCTTTAACTGTCTTGCCGAATTCTTGCACATGCGCATAAGCCGCTAGCGGCTGTCATGCGCAGTGAGTGTCTGAGTTGTCCATACCCTGCGCTGCCTCACTGTGCATGCACAGCTTTTCCTCTTCCACATATGCAGTGAGGCAGCAGAGGAAGTGGACCGCTGGATACAAGGCAGGGAATCAAAGTTCATTTTCTCCACTTATGACTATCGTTTATGTTAGTTAAAAAAAAGGTTGCTCCTAGGCCATAAGTGCTCTCTGGGAACCTGTCTTAGGGTAATTTTTTTTCAAACAGCGGTGAAAGGTTCCCTTTAAAGGGGTATTCCAGGAATCAGCATAATTCATATACAAGTGGGCACTCAAAATATAAGCTAATGTGTAATTAGTTGTTATTTAAAATTTTGCTCCCCTTAGCAGAAAATGCTGATGACATGCACTGTAATGAAGAATTAAAATTCTACTGGCCCTTTAATCAGTCCGTTAATTTCCTCTGCGCGGTCCGTTGCAGGACAGAAGATGGCTGCTGGTCACATGTCCACATTACATGTCCTGCACCTGCCTGGGCAGGTCATGTGATCACCACTACGTTTGGCTGTTGTCGGTTGGTTGCAGTGCATCCAGTATGCTCAGTGTTGTGGTGATGGCAGTTACACATCATTACTATGGTAACAGAGCAAGAAAGCCTGTTACATCATCACTGGGAGCAGCGCATAAGTGGTAGGAGGAGTTACTGAGAACTAAAGGATTATGGAACTTGTAGTTTCCAGTGGCGGCCATCTTAGAGATAACTCCACCTACTCTAGAGAGGCCATAAATTTTGTAAATCATAAAATCAAATTATTTAAGCTCCGTTTTGTGACTAATGACATTGAGTATTGTTGTATTCATTTATTTATATCATCATGGGTTTTTGTGTCAGACGTTCATATTCCCGGAATACCCCTTTAAGGATAGATTGGAGAGGCATTAAAGAGGACCTGTCAGATCATAGAGAAGAATGTTTCAGAAGTCCAAGTGGGAGATGATGAGGACATGGACTAGCAATTTTTTAGACTCCGGGTTGAGGAAGGAGGAGATACAAGAGATGTTCTTAAAGTGGAGCCGGCAGATTGTTGTGAGGGCCTGAATGTGGGGCTTAAAGTTTAAGGCAAAGGTTACTCCAATGTAGCAGACTTTAGGAATTAAAGAGATTTGTAGGGGTTTTGTCATCATATGTGACTTTCCATCCAAGTCTACGGGAGCAATGAAAATAGTTGTGAATATAGACTCAACTAAATTCTGTCCCAAAATCCCAAACTGAACACGAATCATGATCCCTACAGAATCTGTTAAACAATGCAGAGCATGCAAGTAAAAAATGTGCAGCTTTCTGCTGTGTGAACATTCCCTTGTACAGAAAACAGCCAGGCTATTATTTTGACTGAAGTAACTCTCAGAAGCAGAAAAAATACTCACAGAAAACTCACTCTCGAGATGTTTATTACATCTTAGTCATACATGTAACATGCTGAAATATATACTTATATATATCTATCTATCTGTAATTTTTTACATCCATGTTACTTCTGAGAAAAGAGTTCATATGGCTTTATGTAAAGGTTAATTCTGGTGAAAAGGTAAATCCTGGTGCTCTCCAGGGGGGTGTTATATGGAGTAATAGGAGGAGATATAGGGAGATGGTATATGGTGTAATAGGAGGAGATATAGGGAGATGTTATATGGAGTAATAGGAGGAGATATAGGGAGATGTTATATGGAGTAATAGGAGGAGATATAGGGAGAGGTTATATGGAGTAATAGGAGGAGATATAGGGAGATGTTATATGGAGTAATAGGAGGAGATGTAGGGAGATGTTATATGGAGTAATAGGAGAAGATATAGGGAGATGTTATATAGAGTAATAGGAGGAGATATAGGGAGAGGTTATATGGAGTAATAGGAGAAGATATAGGGAGATGTTATATGGAGTAATAGGAGGAGATATAGGGAGATGTTATATGGAGTAATAGGAGGAGATATAGGGAGAGGTTATATGGAGTAATAGGAGGAGATATAGGGAGATGTTATATGGAGTAATAGGAGGAGATATAGGGAGAAGTTATATGGAGTAATAGGAGGAGATATAGGGAGATGTTAGAGGATAGGAGGAAGTAACATAGAAAAGTGATCAGTTGTCAATAGGTTTCCTCCTTTTTAGATGCCAGAGTTGGGGCTCTGTTCCTCCAGACCCCTTTTTATTTCCAGGGTAGAGGGAGCAGCTGCAAGGGGAAAAAAAGCAGTTCCAGTAATGAAAGCTCTGGGTGCACTAGTGGAAGGAGGAAGTATATTGTTCTTGCAGATAGTTAATGGGATTAGAAATAAGGAGGGCTTTATATAGATATATTTAGTTTTTAGATTCCTAGAGAGCAAAGTTATTACCACTGGGAAGAATAATAAGTAGTGTAAGAGATAAAATAAAAACTTATAAATTTCCTTATCATGTAATAAGTAGACATTTAAAATATATTTATTATTAAGTTTCCTGAGAACCATACATAACTTTTATAGTATAATTTTGTGCAAGCATTCAGTTCCTACTATGTAGTTGACTATGAAATAGTTTACTGAGTGAATAGATGAGAATTAATTATATAATATTGTGCTTGTATGTAAGTGTTGCAATTGAAACATTTTTCTTCGATTTGAGACTACTATTGGCTTTTAAAACGTGTCCTCATATTTTTATGGGAAGGGACAGCAAAATTATTATTTCATTCCAGATACTTCTTCTTATAGGGACACTCCAGTCAAAGCTACTTAATTGAATAACACATGGTGTAGAGCCTGAAGGTACAATTATGACTCATTTACATAGTATTCCTAGAACCTTGCTAGAACCTGGAGTCCTACTCCTCCCTTCAGGTCCTGCACAAGTTATCATTTAATGAATTAGCTGTGACTGGAGTGTTCCATAAGTATTATAGTATAGTGTACTTTGCATTCTCGATTCCTTATGGTATGCAAAATGTGTTCAACTAAACATCTAAATAACCCAGCTCAACTAACAACCCAAAAAATTAAGCTGTGTCCTGTGGTACTACATGTTTCTAGTTCTGGGCACCAAGTGTAAGTCCTCAATGCTCAAACCAATAAGGACATTTGGTGCTGCCCTTAGTAATAAGAAGTCACCAAACCAGCATTGGTCACACAGAATAAGAATAAGAGTCCTCTGAGATAGTAAATGAGATTACTGTGCTAAAAAATAAAATGTATATTGTATGAAACTGTGTTTTATAGATCTACTGTACATATATAATCATATCTAATAAAATATCTCCATGATGTATTGGTATAGGTAGGCTGATACTCTGGTGGTGAACCATGCAGCTTTACATTCTGAATTACGACTCCTGAGTTTAAAAAGAAATGTATCTATTGCATCAACTTCCTGTTCTGTTAATATCAACCTGTCAGTTCCCAGGTCACATAAAAAATATACACATGGCTCTGCCTGTAAATGAAGTGCACTGCGTCATAAGAAGTTATTGGTCTATGTTCTTGTGTCAAAATGAGTTTCTTATATTTGCAAATGAGCAAGGTCCATCTTTTTTTATGTATGCAAATAAGTGAGGTCTAAGCTCTTTTATGTATTCAAATGTTCAGGGTCCATCATCTGTTATGTATGACAATGAGCAAGGTCCATCGACTTTTATGTATGCACTTGAGCGAGGTCCATCATTTCTTATGTATGAACATGAGTGCGGTCCATCATCTCTTATGTATGAACATGAGTGAGGTCCATCATCTCTTATGTATGAACATGAGTGCGGTCCATCATCTCTTATGTATGAACATGAGTGAGGTCCATCATCTCTTATGTATGAACATGAGTGAGGTCCATCATCTCTTATGTATGCACATGAGCGAGGTCCATCATCTCTTATGTATGAACATGAGTGAGGTCCATCATCTCTTATGTATGAACATGAGTGAGGTCCATCATCTCTTATGTATGAACATGAGTGAGGTCCATCATCTCTTATGTATGAACATGAGTGAGGTCCATCATCTCTTATGTATGAACATGAGTGAGGTCCATCATCTCTTATGTATGAACATGAGTGAGGTCCATCATCTTTTATGTATGCACATGAGCGAGGTCCATCATCTCTTACGTAAGGATCATGAGCTAGGTCCATCATCTCTTATGTAAGGAACATGAGCGAGGTCCATCATCTCTTATGTATGAACATGAGCAAGGTCCACCATCTCTTATGTATGAACATGAGCAAGGTCCACCATCTCTTATGTATGAACATGAGCGAGGTCCACCATCTCTTATGTATGCACATGAGTGAGGTATGTTAACTCTTTAGCCAAGTTTCACTGCCTGGTGTCAGCCTTGATGGATAGTGCCATACTATCCCATGATGCACTGAAATTCTTTTTTTGCATATAAATAAAAACTGCCATTCAGACCCATACTGTCTGAAAAGATAATGGAGGACCCCTTTAAAAAATTTTCTAACATTATATAGAAACCAGACAACTCCTATAATCCATATGAAGATAACATGAACATACTGTATTTAATTCTAAATGATCCCTTAAAATAACGGTAAACAGGAAGTTAATTCTAGGGGTATAACTTAAGGGTTGCTCCTCAACCATGGAGATGGCCATTTTATGGACATAAATGTTCCGGCTGATGTGGTAAACAGACAGGAGGTTTCCCTGTACATTGCACAAAGCATAGCAACATTTATATACCAATTGTTTTAACCTCCATTTAATACCCCTAATGATAACCAAATATATCAGATAATGCAGCTAGAAATAGACAACTCTAACACTGAAATATGCAGCTATACACACAAAGAACTGCAATAATTTACTCCTAGTTTGTGAATAGGAATCTATTTATGATTCTTTAAGTCTCAGGTTCCATGTGACGAATAATATAAAACCTTTATTTTTTTTTGTTCTCCCTCCCCATCTGATATGGAGAACATCTAGCATCCTCTTACCATCTTTCCTCTTCTCTCCTCCCCCCTCCTCCTCCTGCCCTGTAGACAACAAATCCTGCTCACATACTGGAGTCTCTACCTACACACCAACCACACTGTCCTTATCAGGGTTTCTGTGCTAAATAACCCTGTTTTTTATATTAGACTATCTGAGTATGATGTTTCTTTGGGGATATGTTCCCGTGCATTTCAATGGCAGTGAGACCCATCAATACATGGAGGCCAGGTTTCTGACTAGGAGAAGCTGGGCCCACAGCAACTTCTGATGAGGCCCCCTTTGCCAGGTCGTTTCTTATATCCAGGGGATGAGGACAAATATCCTGTCTCAGTGCTACAGACCACATTGTGGAAGCAACGAGCGGGAAGCTAGAGATGAGATTCCTAGTCCTGCTGTCTCCTCCCCGTACCGTGCCCAACTCAGGCTGTGGATTGTAGATTATTTTCAACTGTTATATACAATTATATAAACACTATGCACAAGGTGCCATTCACCATTCTTTATTGTGTCAGTTTCGGATGCTGGGGCCCCCTGCAATGTGATGCCCCCATAGGCAACCACTTGGCTGTTTCCACTGTCAGTTATGATGCCCCTGAGGAGGCCTCTGAACATGTCCTATCATACAGATTTTGCAGGAAAGTTAATATCATCCCATGTTAGAATAACTTAACGTATCCCTTTTAATGTTGGATGTGTGGAATTAATCCCACTGCATTACCCTTGTAACAGTGTCTTAATCCATGCATGGATGCTGATCTTCAGTAATGCTTGATCCTCTTTTCCAATAGACTGAGATACCGCACAACCCCTTTGAAACAAGGCGGTTTATAACAAGATTCTGGATCCATGGACAGATACAGATAACTATCCTTTTTACATTCCACTGCTATTTTTATCAGGGGCAGCTTGCTCACTACAAGTACTGTATATGCTAAATATGTTTTTTTTATACAAAAGGTCGGTGTTATACTGGTTTGAACGTAAAGTATTGAAACTTTTTTACTGCTCCCTGCCAAATCTTCATCTGAGTCCCTAGAGAGAATTTCATATTACAACTTCTTCCTTTGTACTATCTTTCCCTGCCCTGTTTTCACTCTGGCTCCTGGCCCTCACCCTACACCCCCTCCCCCCCCCCCCTGTCAGCTCATTCTCCAACCATCATCTCAGTATATTATAGAGCAGACAAATTTGGTCATTTGAATAGGTCCTCTTCCGGACTCAGGCTGAAGCATCTGTATTGAGCCAGGTAAGTTAACAAAATTTTCATTTTATACACCCTATAAGCACAACTTAAAAAAACAAAAAACGATTTGGCACATACAGTCCTTGTCTATCGCACAAGCCTGTTCCACTTATCAAATAGCACTCTGGTGAGGAGAGGTCCAGGCATCTACCATCACAATCAGTATAATAACTCGGGACACTTATCCATAGATCCAGGCAATAGGATTATATGTTGTTAATCTCTTCCATGGCCTCCTTCCTTCTTAATAAACTTTTAAAATTATACTACTGAGTCAGAAACTCTGGGTGGCAGAGCACTTTTCCTCTCCCACTGTGAGCTGCATGTCCTCTGCTGCAGTGAGATTCCATTATACCATCGGAGGGTGAAAGTGCTGAGGGGAAGTCGATGTTACAGCACTTATTAGCAACCCCCCTCATTAGCATAATTTTTTAAACCACATAAACGGGAATTCGGTACAGAGTCTGACTCGTGCACCACATTATTAGAGCATGCTTGTTAAAAAAAAAAACAACCAAGGGTGCACCATATTCTTGCGACTGTGCGCCTTATTCAATATTCTGGTGCACCTGCAAATGAGGCACTAGGCAGTTTTGCATCACTATTGATACGTTCTGGGCCATTGTCTTACTTGTTCCCTTGGAAATTCTTTCACATGATCATTTAAGATAATTTTACTAAAACAATTGTCCCTCCATCCCCCCCCCCTCTTTTGTGGTACTACACCTGCAAGAACCCCTTCTATATAAGAGGACCTGTCACCTCTAAAACTGCACTAGGAGCTGCTTACTAAAGTAGCATACTCTACTTGCTAGAACGATGGCCGCAGTGTTACACTGCTCGTTATTGGAACCTCCCATAACCATAAAACACTCACCGCTATACATTGAAGACGCCGAAACCGCACTGTAGGGTCAGCGTCTTCATTGGGCGGTCCAATTGCTGCAGTGTTGTTAGCGTTATCGGAGGTTTCTGATACGCTAGCATGTTACACAACTGCAGCATATGCCTGTAGCACCAGGATCTGCTTACCTTAGTACGTTTCTAGAGGTGACAGGTCCTCTTAAAGTCTTAAAATGATAAGAGAATATGCCTCACTGTCCTGATTGATTATGAAGATCTCTACAACCGCGGACGCTACGACCCTAACCCAACACAGTCCTTATGGACCTCTGGCTAGTTAAAAAAAAGGTTAAAAAAAAAAAAATACTTTTATACTTACTACAAACTTCAGATCCCGCGCCAGTGCCGCCCTACGTGCTGTAGGAAGTGAAGCCAGAACGTATCACAGCTTCACTGCCCATGCACCATATCACAGAGCTTGCACAGTAAATCATCCCTGTGATATGGACACGGTTGGACACTTAACCACTAGTCCATGCGGACATGTCGGTTGGTATATTGTCCCAAATCCTTGTAGTAACAACGATTAAGATTAAGATCTGAACACAGTTTGCTCATATACTTGATAAGTCTTTAAAGGGGTATTCCCTATAGGGCATTCATATTTACTTTTAATTAATTTGTAATTCAGTAAATATTTCCTTCCATGTGATGTTAGTAAAAAAAAATTTACCTATTGAAGATAACTCTCATAACTGTTGTCATATGGTCCCTTAAAACAAGACTTGTTGGATACGACCGAACGCTCTGCTGGGTTGATTGCACAAAGAAACACAAGTTTTTGTATTGAAATGGCCGGAAGTTGACTGTTTGGCCCGCGCCGTCCTGTGGAAATGAACGCTGATGCTAGGTGGTCAGACAGGGATCAAGCGTATGTCCTGGCCCACTGCCTGCAGAGTGCGGGTGTTTGTAATCCGCGGAAGCTATGTAGATTTCTAATGACAACATGGGCTCACATGTATTAGAAATTATCTTTGATACAGAACATTTTTTTAATATCCTCATTGAAGAAATGTTTAGATATGACAAATGAGTTAAAATAACTGTGACTGCCCTGATGGGAATACCCCTTATAATTATACTGAAAGGGGTCCTCCACCAGTTTGCCCCGATCAACCTCTTTGGGACATGAATTCTGGGCAGGATAATTCTTCGTTATTAAGATGCTAACAAGAGTGTCGAGCTGGCACGACCCTGTCAGTATGGAACGTAGACATTTACACAAGCATTCAAGGTGTGTTCGATCATCTAAGTAACTACCATAGCGCCGGGAATCCTGACATTTGGTAACTCACTTGGTTATTTATTAAAAATGCTGAGCACACAACTTTCTTTCCACTTGCTGACTTTGCGATCTTGATCTTGTCCACTTGCTTTGCTTTTGTCTTAGTCTCCATGACTCTGCATCAGTACCTGCCGGGGTCATGTCCCACCAATACAACCTCCACTACTTTGGAGTTTTGTTTTTTCGTTTCTGCCCATGTTGCAGTGGGGGCTTATAGCTATACATAACCCCTACTCCTAGCTTTTCGTCACTCTCCCATAATAATCTCCAACTTTTTATATGCTCTGCATCACATCTGCGATGATCTCTTATAGCTGGTGCCAATTTGCCAGAACTTTCAAACCATGTAGTGCACCATAATCCTGAGTTTGCCATGGCATGTGTCTCTGTCCAGCTTGTCCAACAATAGTCCCTACATCCACATAACTAATGGCAGTAAAATCCCCATACCAAAGTGTGCACACATTTGGTTTGTAGCCACGAGACTGAGTACCCAACAAATATATTGTGGTTCTTCTCTTTTATATTTAACATACGATGTTCTGTGCAATAATTTCTGAAAAGATGAATAGTATGGGCCTTTCCTTTTGTTAGGACTGCAAATGTAGAGGATCCATAAAAACACAAATCCTCACAACCTCCACTGGAGGACATTCGACAATCAGATTTTTCTCCTCTCTGTGTCGGCCCATCTCTGCATAGCCCCTAAGAGTATCCTCATCTACATTAATAGTGTCCCACCTGTATAATAACCCTGCACCATAAACTACATGCACAGAACCATAACTGCATGGAAGCTGGTGAGGCAAATATTTTTGAAAGATCTTCCCAATCAATATGATACACAAGGTATGAGGTGGGGACAAATAGAACTGAGAAGTAAGAAGTAATCCACAGAAGAAAAGAGAAGAGTCTCTGTGGGTATACTCCACCTACAGACCTGCCTCTGACTAGTGCTCTAACAGTATGCTTTGTTATTTCTTGGCGTAACACCCAATATTTTCCACTATCCACGCTTAATTTGTGTTTTAGATATGTTCACACGCCACCCACACTTACCCAGACTTGAGGATGAGTACAGTTTAATGCAATGCATGGAGAGTGAAATAACTAATGGATTGGAAATTCATTTTCTGCAAAAGAAATACTAGTGAACTAGTGATCATCCTAGGCGACTCTCTAACATAGGGGACCCACTATGGTCAGCTTACTAATTCCTAGCTATATACTATCTTTGTAGCTTCTGTTTGTCGACTAGTGACGGTTTTTCTATAGAAATTTTCCTAATTTTAAAAAACAGCATCAACGTTAACCTGTATGGACCTGGGATGATATATTAGCTGGTGACGAGTTTCCAATAGCCTTTGCTATGCTAATATCATTTCAGCAGAGTTTAATTCACATTACTTGGCTCCCTGCCAGTGTGTGGTGAGTCGACGAGGAGTGGGGGGCATGTGCCTGTGTCATTCTCCTTTCCTCCACACTCCTGCAGCTCCCTCACCTCTCCTCAACTATCCAGTAATGTGCATAAACAGTAGCGGGGAGAGAAGAATACATAGGAGCACCGGCACTACGACTGCGTTTGCCAGCTACCCCGGACTCATCATGTTGCTGGCAGGAGCCAGAGATATTTGAATCAAACTCATATATACTACTGAAAAATTCTGAATGCTGAAAATTATAATTAGATAACATAGGCTATTGGACCCTGACGCCAGCTTAAAAATTTGATTCCGGTGAAGGTTCGATTAATGAGCCAAAGCCCCCTCGGGCTAGAAAAGTCAGTAACTATTGCAACGTATCACTTGTCTTTGTCTATGTTAGTGCCCCAGATAATGCAAATAATTTTCCCCATGATTGGATAATAAAACCATGTCTTTTTTAGTGTACCTTGTTAAGGCAGCTCTGAACATCAAGCATGACCTTCAGGAAGCCTATACATGATTCCAAAGACCTGACAGATTCCCCAACTGTAGACAGCACTGTTTCGACCTGTTTGGGGCTCTTCAGTAACCCCCCCGCGTATGTGAACTGGTTTTTGGCTGAGTGAGCGCCTGTACGCTTAAGGCCGCCTCGTATGTGTGTGGAGACTTATCGCCATTGACACTCATTATAGGGCATTTTCCTTCATCCATCCTAGGACAAAGTATTTGGCATGTTTCCCAGAATCCCTAGTGGAGCATCAATGGCTAAAGAGAGCCTGTCCCTCTCACCGCGGCAAACCCACAGAGCAATGGCCCCCCATAATCCTCCCCCCAGCCCCTTTCTCCCTACCTTTTTTTTTTAAATTTATGTTTTTTAAGAGGTCGGATCGTGTATCTGGCGCGCTGGCAGTCGGTTATTCATTAGGGCGTAGGCCGTACCACCCCCAGCAGCCCCCGCCAGCGGCCACATTGTAGAGCACGCCGGCAGCAAAATAAGAGGTCGGATTGTTTTAAATCCATTTACTGCACATAATTTTTTAAAACGGCTAGGTAGAAAGGGGCTGGGGGATGATTATTGGGGGAACATTTGCCTCTGTGGGTTTTCCGCGTGACGCGTCCTCTATAAGCTCTTCCATGCCTCACAAGGCTGCCTTTAATTGGCCGTTCCATAAGGAGAACTCTTACTTCCCAGCCCGAGTCATAGACTCCGTTTGCCAGCCAAACCATTAGTTAATTGGTTTGGCTGAAGCAAAGAGCTAGTGACTCGGGCTGTACTGAAGACCAGGTCGAACCGTCCCATCTTTGGAATCTGTTCATCCTGGAATATATATAACTGTTTGGTTTAAGTCTAACGCTTTTCCTGAATGTCTCTTTACTGTCAGGAGCTGCCTTATAGGTACTAAAGAGGCATGAGTTTCGTATCCCATCATAGAAAACGTATTTGCATGTTTAACAGAATTTCCTATGGGAGCGCCAGGCTAAATTCTCCACATGTCTACAAGTGGCTCATTCTTAGCACCTTACTCTTCCCTCAGTGCCGATAGATAAGCACTTGCTTCAATAACAATCATGGAGCAGGACACATCTTAACACCTGTTGCTAATTCATTACGAGGACACCCATTCTCTGATCCATGGAGTCAAGCACTCAGACCCACTGATCGACTGTACTTCTCTATCCTTGCGATTGGCATACCATTAAATTAGTATAAGCCCTTTAATTGCTAATGGATCCTCATTGATATGGCTCCCTTTCATTCGTGATGCTAGACTACACACTTTTTCCTAACCCATGTCACGCACACCCTAAGGCTTCTGGAAATCAAACAGTTTTTTAGAGTTTTTACGAATGTCTGTGCCTCTTGCAGCATAATTCTTTGCATGTCATAATGTCTCATACCACTATTGCCTCAATCCCCCAAAGTAATTACTTCACAATTTGAAGTTCTAGAGGAAAAACAATCTTTCCAAATGCTGATTTGAGAGGATTGGGAGAACTAATAAAAAACGGACACAAAGCCCATCACTGTCGTCCTGTGTTTTTAATTTTTATAATAACCTATTATAATCAAGTATTAGACTGTTTTTGTATCATAACAGACATAGAAAAATGATGATCACTGAGTCATATGCTGCTCATACACATACCTACTGTATCCTACATACATAACATATTAGGCCATGTCACATGATAGGTGGGGTACATGTATCCCAGATTTTTAACTGTTGGTCTGGATCTAGGAGCAATATATTGTGAAGTAGACTATAGTGCATGCCTGCTGCGTGCCACCATCAGAGCAATACTAGAGATACTACTGCAAGATGCCGCGGTCCCATGGTTATGAAATAGGCCCGACTCTGCACTTATGTCAACTGACTAAATATACTAGCATGGATTGAAGGGCGTGTGGCACAGACATCATTGGGGAGCCGTGGTGGTAACACCGTATCCAGGGATCAAAACGGGAGCAACGTTGTGAAAATTATACTCCTGTTTCTTTATTGAACACAGGTGTAGCAGGCAACGGACCAGAACGTCTACAATCGATTCGGATGCCGGACGGAGTGTCATGGGAGTGGTCCTCAGGAATAATTCAAACTCCTGATCTATATGCTTGCTATTGATATGGAGATGCGCTGTGTCCCAAAACATGGGAGCTTCAGCTCTGGATTCGAGTCTTTGGGATTGGTATTCTGTTGACAGGCACTGAAGTGTGCTGACCCTCGCTGTTCACTGTGACTCTGCAACTAAACCCATGTATCCCACTGCACAGGGGTTTTATACTCCCCCTGGTCCGGTGGTAGCAACTGATCAGCCAACGATTGGATAACACTTACACACCATTTAAACTGCTTAAACTGCTGCCTTGGCGCAGAGTCTACAGCCTGCAATTTACATAATCTCTAAGTTTAAGAACTTTCCTAGAGGGTGCAGGACGTCCCCCGACACCTCCTAACCCGTAGAGGGCTCTATCGCACTAACCAAGCATGCCTTTGTATTGGTCAGGGGTGTTTGCAATGTGATACCCCAGCAGGTAGGTATGAGGGGCCTGTGGTTTTAGGATCATTTTAATGGATCTAAGCAGGGGTGGGCATTCAATTTTCAATGGTACCTGAATTGGAAATACTTAAGGAATCTAGCTAAACCATTTGATTTGGTAATGAATTTCAGTCCCAAGTTACCTGCCTACCCGTGACATGTGATAAAAATGTACTTAGTCTAATGGTTAATCAACAGGATTTTGTTGGCATTTTAAAATCCACTATATAATAATCACACATCCCCACTAATATGGATGAGATTTTCATGCCCTCCTTGTACGTCCTGCAATTTTCCTCAGTATGAGAGTCACAGCATTTCCTTGTTTCTTTGTGGTTTGGAGGAAAAATGCAGATCATTGCTCATGTTACCCACCCCGATTCTGAAGCTGCTAAGACTTCAATAGTTCTATCATGATATTAGAAAAAAGGGCTTCTTGAAAAAACTTTTAAATGATTTTACCATTTACAAAAGGATGAACGGCTGTACCCGTCCAAGGCAGAGCAGTAACCAGGCACAAGTTTTTACTTTACTGCCCCTATAAGAAACAACCTTTTGAAGGAGATACAAACAATGCATTTTTTTTACAGTAAAAAGTCAATCATCAAAGAATGTCACACATGCCATGTACTTAATCCTATTAGTGTCCCACAAAAAAAACAGACCTTGCTATTGCCTGAATTTTACCCGTTCTTTATTTTTGTATTTACAGTTTGGGACACTTAACTAAGGGTTCATGCGCCAGTTTTTGGTCGACTTTGCCAGTCTTTTCAGTGCAAACTGCTTGCCAGGGTTAAGAAAATGTCTGCGACACACTTTTTGCCTCACACAACCATTTTGTGGGGCGGTTCACTATACCAATATGCGACACACACATTTCTGATTCTGCACTGTGTGTGCATACAGTGCTCAGTCGGCGTGTGTCTGATTTAGCATCAAGTCCACAGAGGTGTGTCGCAATGCCCTATGTTAGGTTCACCTAAAAGAATATGAATGCACTTTGTCGGCGAAAGTGCAGGGGGTTGCAGATTCATGAGGTTCTGCACACTACAAGGCAACCTGCACAGAGTACGACTGCACTTTCTGAGTAAATGTGCCCCTTGTCTCCACCACACGAAAGCAAAAAAAATAAACAGCACCCCTGTGAAACAGATTCTTTACTTTATTTAAAGAACATCTACCATCGGGTCAAGGATTGTAAACCAAGTACACTTACATGCTGGTGTGTTCCCTTCTGGCAAGATCCACTCTTATTTTAGCTTCTTAAACACAAAAAGGCTTTTAACATTATGTAAATGCGTCTGAGGGGTTATAATGCACCCTTAAGCCCCTCGGCTCATTTGCATAATTTATAAAGCATTTTTTTCTTAAACAAGAGCATAGAAAGCTTAAAAAAATTGGATCCTTGCCCGGGGTGCATGCAGCCAGTATGTCATATTTTGTCAGAATCGGGATGATTGGATCCTCTGACCACCACGGAGGTAGCAATAACCAGGGGGTACAGATCGACGGTCGGCAGGTTCGCACTGAGACCGGCCCATTGCCAGTCAAGGCCCGCAACCTGAACCCTGGCTGCACTGATAACTCAGCCAGCCGCGGGCAGATGTTTTAAAGAAACTACCACTTTGTAGTGGCAGTTGCTGATGGAAATACCGGCACCAGCTCAGTGTGAGCGGTGCCGAGCTTATTTTTTTTAGTGGTTTTAAAATCATGTTTACAACACTTTTTTAACTTTATAGCCGCGCAGGGAGTAACGCGTCTCAGCGTTAAACCATTCGCGCGGCTCACATAGTGAGTGAGGAGAGCCGCGCGCAGGGTTACCGCCGAGCACGTACCTCCTGAGCCGTCTATAAGTTAAAAAAGTGTTTTTTAACAAAAATAGCTCGGCACCAGCTCACCCTGATCGGGTGCCCGTATTTCCATCAAAACCTGCCCCTACAGTGGTAAGTTTTCCTTAATTGTGACAGCCTGCTGCCATCCCTTTCAAACAAACAGCGCCAAACTGTCTGCAATCTGCTCGGGATTAGGGGGCCTGTAGATTGTCACAATTCAAAATAAGACGGGCCCGCTCCGCCACCGTCCCACGCACCAGATCCATCGATTACGCCGCCCATGCCCCGCTTACTTACCGTCCGGTCTGCTGAGGTCTATTACCCGCCTTGACCTGGCGACGCGTCAAATCAGCCATCGCCTGCCCGGATCTCCAGATGAGAGAACGCGCAAAGAGAGAGTAATAAGGTAAGAATTAATATTTTTTATTTTTGCTTAATATGGGGCCCCTGTTTCTATTTGGGGGGGGGTCAAAGTGAACGGTAGGAAATGGCTATTTGGGGGATTTTACCTATGGGGCCATTAATTAGGGCTACTGGTTGGGGGGGCATTAATTTATAGCTACTGCTGATGGGGTGCATCATTATAGCTCTGGTGAGGGGGGCATTGATTATAGGTAGCTGGTGAGGGGGGGCTTCATTATGGCTACTGGTGGGGGAGGGCAATTAATTATGGTTACTAGTGGATTGGGTGACATTGATTTGGCTACTGGTGTGGGGGGGGGGTACATTGATTACTGCCTCTGGTGGATAGTGTTCAAACTTTTTTATGCATACCGGGGGGCAAGTTGGGCCCTTTGGGATTTTTCCCTAGGGGCCCAGTGGGACTCTAGTTACAACCACTGGCATTAGCCGACACCTGGGACCGGGTCTAAGTGGCACCTGTTCCTTCACCAGAGCCCCCGCAAGCGGGATGGTCGTCCCTTGCTGGCAGGTAACACTAGTTCGTTCCACAGATGCACTGGGCCCGCGATGGCAGCCGAGGTCGAGGTACCTTAGCAGAAGCAGTCCGTGGTCAGGTCCAGCCCGGTCAGGGCAGGGCAGAATGCCATGTCAAGTCCCAATCCGGGTCAGCAATTGGAGGTGCAGGCAGATGGGGAATGGGAACACAGCACAACGGGACTCAGGAAACGCAGGACGCGGGAACTCAGGAACACCTTCAGCAGGAAGCAGGATACAATGGGCAACGCCGGAATATCTCTGGTGAGCGCTTTCTCTAAGGCGTAGCACAAAGACCGACAGAGTTTTGCAGGAAGAGCAGGGTTGATGATTACCTGAAAATGTCCAGCGCCAATTAGTGCCCTCTAGCCCTTTAATCTCCTGAAACCAGGCTTTGGCGCCCAATAGGAAACGGATCAGAGCCCATCTGGCGGGGAGAGCGGGGCCAGGTCGCTGACCACCCATGACAAGTGGGATTTGGTTTACATCCTTCATCCTGGTGGTAGATTTCCTTTAAATGTCTGTTCCAGTTTAGAAAACCTTATTGATAACCTCCATATCAATCGTTGAACCCCTAAAATGGGTCCTGGACTTTTATATCCTCAATAATAGTCATACATTTTCATAAAATTCTGATGTTTACCTCCAGGACACATAAGGGCGATTTTCAAAAGAAGTGATCTGTGAGTACCACATCTGAACTAACACAGTCTTATCCTACACCACCTTTATATCCTGTGGCACATGCTGGTATTATAGATCTGGTATAGTAGTTTATTCCACTGAATATTTCATGAAGCCACACCCATTTTCAGATACCACATCCCTTTTGGTAGTCGTTATAAAA
The DNA here is from genome assembly GCA_019512145.1 of Engystomops pustulosus. NCBI lineage: Eukaryota > Metazoa > Chordata > Amphibia > Anura > Leptodactylidae > Engystomops > Engystomops pustulosus. The sequence goes on from CM033646.1 coordinate 41,616,226, forward strand.
TCTAAAGCTTGATTGTGTTTGGTACATTTTTTACTCTCAGATTCTGTCATAAACGATTAACTCAATCTGCCACATGAAGTAGAGGCATCTTCACCATGGCAAACAGATTTATATGTCTAAAAGAGTATTTTGGATAAAACGCAAATCTTGTAACATCCTTTAATCCTGTTTGCGTAACTAGTCTGGGAAAAAGGAAGATTCCCTTGACGTCTTGGGCCCAATCAAATGCAGCTTTCCTCTTCGTGGAGGTTTTTGGAGGGCGCAGCATCAACAACTTCCACCACAAGCCTTGTTTTGACTCCCAAAAACGATTGTATCTGTATTTTTCACACACACACACACTCCCCCCCCCCCCCTATAAAGGTGTGGACTGCATCCTCGGCCATTTTGGCACCAGTCCATAAAAGAGAAAACTGAGAGCGGGCGATTAGAACAAGAGGGCATCACATGGATACTATGGTACAGAAGAACCCGATTGCTTTGAATCCATTCTTTGGGCTTGTAGTCAGCTACAATTGTGAATATTATCTAACTGTGTTCCTTAAGCAATAAGTTTAACGTAGAGATATAAATACTTCTGCAATCTTACTTAGAGACCTCTTACAGCGTATAGCTAGGAGTTACCCACTCCAGCCTTATATTCATCTATCAATTGCTCTTTAACGTCTTGCCGAATTACTTGACATTGCGCAATGAGCCGCTAGCGCGTGTATCGCAGGTGAGTGTTGAGTTGTCCATACCACTGCGCTTGCACTCACTTGCATTGCACAGCTTTTCCTCTTCCAAAGTATGCAGTGGGCTAGCAGAGGAAGTGGGACCGCTGATACAAGGCAGGAATCAAGTTCATTTCTCCACTTATGACGTATCTGTTATGTGTAGTTTAAAAAAAAGGTTGTCCTAGGCCAAAGTGCTATCTGGGAACCTGTTGTAGGGTATATTTTTTTTCAAACAGTGGTGAAAGAAGTTCCTTAAAGGTGGTACTTCCCGGAATCAGCTATATTCATATACAAGTGGGCACTCAAAATATAAGCTAAGGTTAATTAGTTTATTTTAAATTTTGCTCCCTAGCAGAAATGCGATGACATGCACTGTATGAAATATTAAAATCTACTGGCCTTTAATCAGTCCCGTTAATTTCCTTCTGCGCGTCTCGTTTGCAGGGACAAAGATGGCTGCTGGTCAAGTGTCCAACATTACACCTGCACTTGCCTGGCATGGTACATGTGAATCACCACTACGTTTGGCTGTTGTCGGTGTGGCATGAATCCATATGCTCAGTGTTGTGTGTGATGGCAGTTACACGATCATTACATATGGCTAAGACAGAGCCAAGAAGCCTGTTACATCAACTGTACAGCGCATAAGTGGTGAGGAGGATTACTGAGAACTAAGGATTTATGGAAACTTGTAGTTTCCCCATGGGCGGCCAGGTCTTAGAGATCAACATCCAACCTACTCTAATGAGAGGCCCCATAAATTTTGTAAATTCATAAAATCAATTATTTAACTCCAGGTTTTGGACTAATGAATTGAGTATTGTGGTATTCATTTATTTATATCATCATGGGTTTTTTGGGTCAGAACGTTCATATCCCGCGATAACCCCTTTAAGGATAGATTGGAGAGGGCATTAAAGAGGACCGTCAGAAATCTAGAGAAGAATGTTTCAGAAGTCCAGTGGGGAGATATGAGGACATGGACTAGCAAATTTTTTTAGACTCCGGGTTGAGAAGGGGAGATACAGAGATGTTCTTAAGTGAGCCGGCCGGCAGTGTGTTGTGGGAGCTCGGCCTGAATGTTGGGCTTCAAGTTTAAGGCAAGAGCTTACTCCAAGTGTAGCAGACTTAGGAGTAAAGAAGATTTGTAGGGGTTTTGTCATCATATGTTACTCTTCCATTCCAGTTATACGGGGAGCATGAAAATATTTTGTGAACTAGGAACTCACTAAATTCTGTCCAAATCCAAACTGAACACGATCATGATCCCTACAGAATCGTTAAACCAAATGCAGAAGCATGACACGTAAAAATGTGCAGCTTTCCTGCTTGATGTGAGACCTGTCCATTGTCAGAAAACACCAGCTATTATTTTGACTGACGTAACTCTCAATAAGAGAAAATAAACTCACAGAAACTCACTCTCGAGAATTTATAATCTTAGTTCATCATGATACACATGCTGAAATATATATCTTATATATAATAATAATCTGTAATTTTTTACATCCATGTACTTCTGAGAGAAGAGTTCAATGGCTTTATGTAAAGGTTTAATTGCCGGTGAAAAGGTAATCCTGGTGCTCTCCAGGGGGTGTGTTATATGGGAGTAATAGGAGATATATAGGAGATGGTTATGGTGTTAGGAGGAGTATGGGAGATTGTTATATGGAGTAGACATAGGAGGAGATATGGGGATGTTATAATGGGTAATAGGAGGAGATATAGGGAGAGACGGTCTAATGGATAATAGGAGGAGATATAGGGAGATGTTATAATGGAGTACTAGGCAGGAGTGTTAGGGCGATTTATATGGAGTAATGGCGACCGATAGGGACAGCTGATATTCTCGAGTATCGGAGGAGATATCGGAGACGGTTATATGGCGTAACTAGGAGAGCATCTCTACTGATGAGATGTTACTATGGTCGTCAGTAATATTGGATCGACTACTACGGGAGCAGTTCATCATGGAGTAATACGGCGGTCCTCGGGCGCGAGGTTCATATGGAGTAATACGGACGGACCTACTGGGCGTGTCTTTTGCAGTAGACCTTGCGGCGACCTACTGGGGCCTTTTGGCCAGTAATACGAGGAGACTCTGGGGACTGTTAGAGGCTGGGGGAAGTACATAGAAAAGTGATCAGTTGTCAATAGGTTTTCCTCTTTTTATATGCCAGAGTTTGGGGCTCTGTTCCTCCAGACCCTTTTTATTCCAGGGTACGAGGCAGCTGCAAGGGCAAAAAAAAAAAAAAAAAGCAGTTCCAGTAACTGAAAGCTCTGGGTGCACTAGTGGACAGGAGGAACGTATTAGTTGTTCTTGCAGATAGTTTAAGGGATTAAATAAGGAGGGGCTTTATATAGATATATTTTATTTTTAGATTCCTAGAGAGCAACAGTTTTACCACTGGGAAGAATAATAAGTAGTGTAAGAGAAAAATAAAAAACTTATAAATTTCCTTATCATGTAATAAGTACTACTTAACATATTTTATTATTAAGTTCCTGAGAACCACATAACTTTTATATAATTTGGTGCAAGCATTCAGTTTCCTACTATTGTAGTTGACTATGAAATAGTTTACTGAGTGAATAGATGAGAATAATTATATATATTGGTGCTTGTATGTAGTGTTGCATTTGAAACATTTTTCTTCGATTTGAGACTACTATTGGCTTTTAAACGTGTCCTCATATTTTTATGGGAAGGGACAGCAAAATTATTATTTCATCCAGATACTTCTTCTTATGAGGGACACCCGTCAAGCTACTTAATTGAATAACACATGGTTAGAGCCTGAAGGTACAATTATGAACTCATTTACATAGTATTCTAGAACCTTGCTAGAACTGGAGTCTACTCTCCCTCAGGTCCTGCACAAGTATCATTAATGAATTAGCTGTGACTGAGTGTTCCATAAGTATTATAGTATAGTGTAACTTTGCATTACGATCTTATGGTATGCAACTGTGTTCAACTAACATCTAATAACCCAGCTCAACTAACAACCCAAAAAATTAAGCTGTGTCCTGTGGGTACTAATGTTGTCTAGTTCTGGGCACAGTGTAAGTCCTCAATGCTCAAACACATAAGGACATTTGGTGCGCCCTTAGTATAAGAAGTCACCAACACAGCATTGGTCACACAGAATAAGAATAAGAGTCCTGAGATAGTAATGAGATTACTGTGCTAAAAAATAAAATGTATAGTGTATGAAACTGTGTTTTATAGATCTACTGTACATATATAATATATCTAATAATTATCTCCATGATGTATTGGTTAGGTAGGCATACTCTGGTGGTGAACCATGCAGCTTTACATTCTGAATTACGACTCCTGAGTTTAAAAAGCGAAATGTATCTATTGCATCAACTTCCGTTTGTTAATTCAACCTGTCAGTTCCCAGGTCAATAAAAATATACACTTGGCTTCTGTCTGTAAATGAAGTGCACGCGTCATAAGAAGTTATTGGTCTATGTTTCTTGTGTCAAATGAGTTTCTTATAATTTGCAAATGAGCAAGGTCCATCTTTTTTTATGTATGCAAATAATGAGGTCTACGCTCTTTTATGTATTCAAATGTTCAGGGTCCATCATCTGTATGTAGACAATGAGCAAGGTCCATCGACTTTTGTATGCATTGAGCGAGGTCCCTCTTATGTATGAACATTATGCGTAATCTCATGAAACATGATGAGGTCATTCTCTTATGTATGAACATGAGTGAGGTCCATCACTCTTAGTAGTACCCCTCATCTCTTATGTAGAACATGAGTGAGGTCCATCATCTCTATGTATGCAATGAGCGAGGTCATCATCTCTTTGATGAACATGAGTGAGGTCCATCATCTCTTATGTATAACAGGGTAGGTCCATCATCTTATTATAACATGAGTGCGTCCATCTCTTTATGTATGAACATGAGTGAGGTCCATCATCTCTTATGTATGAACAGAGAGCAGGTCCATCATCTCTTAGTATGCACATGAGCGAGGTCCATCATCTCTTTATGTTGAACATGAGTGAGGTCCATCATCTCTTATGTATGAACAGAGTGAGGTCCATCATCTCTTATGTATGACATAGCGAGGTCCATCATCTCTTTTGTTGAACATGAGTGAGGTCCATCATCTTTATGTTGCACATGAGCGAGGTCCATCCTCTCTTAGTATGACATGAGCGAGGTCCATCATCTCTTATGTATGCATGAGCGAGGTCCATCCAATCTCTTATGTATGAAACATGAGTGAGGTCCATCATCTCTTATGTTATGAACATGAAGTAGGTCCATCTCTCTAGTATGAAATGAGTGAGGTCCATCATCTTTTATGTATGACATCGTGCAGGTCCATCATTCTTATGTATAGGATCATGAGCTAGGTCATCATCTCTTATGTAAGGAACAAGAGCGGGTCCATCATCTCTTATGTATGAACATGAGCGAGGTCCAATCTCTTATGTAAGAACATGAGCAAGGTCCCACCATCTCTTATGTATATATAACATGAGTCAAGGTCCACCATCTCTGAGACATGTACTGTATGCACATGAGTGAGGTATATGTAACTCTTTAGCCAAGTTTCACTGCCGGGTGTCAGCCTTGAGTGATAGTGCCATACTATCCATGATGCATGAAATTCTTTTTTGACTATATAAATAAAAACTGCCATTGCAACCATACTGTCTGAAAAGATAATGGAGACCCCTTTAAAAAATTTTCTAACATTATATAGAAACCCACAACTCCTATATCCATATGAAGATAACATGAACATACTGTATTTAATTCTAAATGATCCCTTAAAATAACGGTAAACAGGAAGTTAATTCTAGGGGTATAACTTAAGGGTTGCTCCTCAACCATGGAGATGCTGGGTATGTTCACATGAACATAATTTTGGCTGGAAAAACTAATCTGGGTCAAAAAAATGGAAGTGATTTTCTGAAGTGATTATGCAGAGAGAAGCAACATCACATTCTTTAATGGGAGATCCAACCTGGAGTAGGTCATGCCGCTTGTGGAGAATACTTGTGGTGCCCTCACCCCCCTTCCCCCAATTGAAATTAACAGGAGAAGAATTTAGACTAGCATTTCCATGTCAAAATATGCACTTGTGAATTTACCTTTAAGAAGGCCATAAGTTGGTTCTTCCTTATATGAGGAGACTATAATACATACATAATTATAGTAAGGGGGCATGGTAGATAGTTCACATTTAACTACCACTTCTTCAATATATGTATGCCGCACTGAGCCATGGAAAAACTTATCATAAAACAATAATAGTAGTGTGTGCATATGGCTGCCATCCACTTCCCATACTAAACAACCCCCAGAACACAAAAGCACTTTTAACATTTCCCTTCTTTGTTAAGATTCTAAAAATATTTCTTGAATACATTTGAGAGGTATATAGAAAATGCATCTTCATGCTTTAGCAGTGCCTGAAAATGTTAAGACGTTAAAATGTTATTGGTCTTTGTTCTTCAGTGAAAACAAGTAGAAAGTAATACTTGAGTCTAATAAGCATCATAAAGAACAGTCCATAGTACCTTGAGAATACATTAGCATATTTGATCACTGGCATTTGAGGGACAACTCGACAACCCTATAGAAGGGCTACTGGAAGTTGACATAACTGCATAGTAGGACAGACCATAGACAGAGACACATCACAGTGCTCGGAGTCCTTCTTCTTCCATAAAATGTTGACATTTCTTCTTACGACTTGTTTAAAAGAGCCTGCAGATATTGTGCAACCACATCAGCTGATTCCCAGGGGACAATTTTTGCTTTAAAGGATCCCTTCTGTTTTTCTTCCATCTTTCTCATGAGCTTGTGCATTGGATAACTCTTTCGCGGGAAAGCAACATCGTTAGAAGAAAATATAACAGTTGGGCAAAAATCATTGGCCCCGTCACCAACATATAAAAGGCTCTCAAACTTTACACCTTCTTGGGATCGTTCATTAAGGTAATCACTCACTATCTTTCTCTTGCACATATTTGCTGGGCACTGAGGACAACTATGAGAATGATAAGGTCCTAGAGTTAAGTATCCACTCTTTTCCACACTGGTAGGGTTGCTTATAACCCTGCGGAAGAGAGAATGATAGCCATACCTTTTTAAATTGCTTTCAATACCAAACATATTAGCATCAGAAATGAGGATGATCTCAAACCGATCTTGGTTCTTGGTCAGAAAACGAAAGAGAGTGGTCATTCCAGGTGATAGGGGGATTTTTTCATACACAGTTTTAAGGTCACTTATTTTCACACCTTGATCACCTAGATATTTAAGCACCCTCTGCATGTACTGATTATAATAGCCATCTTGGAAGGTTTCCTTCAACCAGTCAGGAAGCTCCTGTTCAGGTGCAACCTGAACCACTGAATCATCACTGTTTTCATTGACAATTGTCTCATCAAAGTCAAAAATAAGGAGGTACTTGTGGTTGGACGCCATCTTTGTCACCTACAAGACAATGTCACAGTGTCAGTTTATTGAACATGCAAGTAAATTCTTATTGGATCTTTAGCTTTGACTGAAGAAACACAAAATCTCACACTGGCTTATTAGAGTAGAACGGGATCCTCCAGTGGGCTGAGGCACTGACACAAGAATGAGATGTGAGGTCTAGCAGAAGACAACCCTGAGCAGTGTTGTCTTAGAGCATTTTCACATAGGATGATTCCCAAACAATGGGGCACATTTACTAAGGGTCCGCGGAACGCATTTCCGACAGGTTTACCGAATTTTTCCAATTTGTGCCAAATTGCACAGGGGTTTTTGGCACATGCGACATGTAACACAAATCGGGGGGTATGGCCAACGGATAACCCGACTGATTCGGACAAACCGGGGAATTTAAAATTCAAATTGTGTCGCAAGCCATGCACTTACATGCACCGGGAAGAAGATGGTGAACTCCGGCGGACCTCAGCGGGGAAGCAACACATGCAGGATATTTGAAGCACAATCTTAGTGAATCGTGACAGCTCCGAATCCTCATTGGACAACGCACCTCGGGGATCACAACCGGACCGGTAAGTAAATGTGCCCCAATGTGTCAGACCTTATTGATTTTATGCAATGATAACAACAGAACTGACGATACAATTATATGTTAAAGTGTACTTGTTCTGTGTAGATTGAAGGAGGACCTCACTATCAACTCCTCTGCTGCATCCAGGAAACCCAAGTTAGATTTTGGATGTCACTAAGACAACCAGTAATAAGCATTCAGCATTCAGATGAAGACTTAAATTTTGTCCTTTTTAGTATCAATACTTCACTATTACTATAAATTGCATGAGCGTCGAATGTGGTATTTTCTGTAGCTGCAGTAATGCATTGTGGGTACAACTGGACCAATTCATACATTTTGTAAGCTAGTAGGAGAACGAGACAACCCATTATTGACACACGAAAGGTCAAGTGCAACAACCAGATAAAATGCACATGCATATTTTCTCATGAAGCCAGTGTGTCTACAACCATGGTGACATTGGCAATTCAAGGATGTCTATGAAATATGTGTTAGGAACTGTCCATGGATATCTATATAACCATAACTTAGCAACGGTAGGACTGTGAAAACTGCATTTATATTTCAGGATTGTAGATGGACTGCACTGGTATGTGAGATCTCACAGCAAAGACCCTACCCGATGCTCTTGGTAAAAGCAGAAGCAGGCTTCTGGTTAGATATTACAGCAGAGGGGAGGAGCTGTGGAACTGTTAGAATGCACAGCAGTTTGAGAAGACTCCTACAGCAATCCAAGTATAATCCTGAAAATGGATTTTTTCCTGTCCTACCACTACGAACAACATACAAAAAGCTCTCCAGGGCCAATACATAACACTGTCTGCAACTATGTATGGTAAAAAACTGCTGGTAGACTCCTTTTGTGTCAATATCAGATTGATAAAAGATGTTCTTTTGTTTCTATTAGTTACATTTTCCACTATTCAGAATAATGGAAAGATTAGTGCCAGAAGCCAGGATCACTTGGGAAACCAGGGATGCACAACGGAGGGTTATATCAGATTTTTATCCATTTACCCACAAATGTTGCCCCTTCTTTAACCAGCTATAGAGGAGTGTGCATGTAGATTAGGGATTCTGTCATAGCTCGAATCCAGTGCTTTCTCTTCACCCCATTGCATTTCAGAAATGCCCATCGCCTCTACTGAACCTTCCTTCACTCATGTACATCACTGTGCTCTCTCATGAGATATTCCATGTGCACATAGAGAAAGCGCTGGAGCTGGAGACCAAAGCCCGAGAGGCTTAGGTAACAGTCCAGAACCACATTAGAATAATTAGCACTATTTTAACCTGATTTTCTTGGGATGCTGACCTGGGAAATTGGATCAAAAATTATGATATAGAAGCCCGATACATTGGTTTTTGGGGGGAGGGGTTAAAAAGATTTGACAGATTTCCTTTAACATAGTTCCAATCAGATAACCAACTAAATATAGGTCAATTGTATGCATGGGCGATGGGGCCATTACAACTGGTAAACAGATTGCAGAGCAGATGGTGATGCTAACTAAAAGCTCATATTTTTTCACATCGGTAACCTACATCTGTATCAAACTGCTTTTCAGTAATAAACGTATGCATATGTATATTCATTGTATTTGATTATATCCTAACAATATGATCTTGATAACTTATTGGGTTGTATGGAACAAACTGACACTGATAATAGTACAGACCTAATTTAATGTTGTACATCCCCCTTAAGATGTCCATATAAACTGTAAAGTTAATTACTGAGTCTAGGTAAACCAGAGATGTATTTGAACTAGCATAGTATGATATTGTGATATAGAATATTAATTCTAACTTCCTTAAAGCTCTGTGATTTGTCAAACATAAATTGGATAGGCTGCCAACTCCACTGGAGTAACAGAATATTTGCAAGACACTATTTCTGTAATTATTCACTATAGAATTATATTCACCTCCTCCAATGGCCTTAATGGGAAACTGGGAAATAAAATAAAAATATAAGGATGGTCATGGTTATGCCAAATAGTATTTGCCTAATGTTGTGTATTATGGGGCTTTACATCCTAACCATTATCTCCAGACTCCAGTATCTGTGGAATAAGACCAAACAGGTTGTTCTCCAGTCCCTCCACATATCAATAATGCCTTGGGCATCCGGTCACTAGTGTACCATATGTTCTTTTTTGGGACACTTTAATGGGTCTTAACTATTGCACATTCATAACAACACAAGATCTGCCATTTTGGAGATGCTAACATTTGACCCCTGTCAGGGTCACTGAGATACTGACACTTGCTTCCAACATATCAAGATAAAGAACTGACTCTCTACTAATGTTTTATTGTTATGGCTGATCAGCATAATCATACATTTTGGTAGAGGGTCAATAGGATAAGAGTTTACATTGCATTAAACCCTATTAGTGCAATTTCCTTATCAGCACTAGAAGATGGCTCCAGTATTCTGGAGTCAGCAGATTCCCTGGCCGTGGTCTCCCAGTCCTTCTAGTCTAATACTATATCTGCTACTAAAGAACATTGCCTATTTCAAGATGCTTCTTCGTAACCCTCCTACCCCCTCAGAGGATAGGCAGAGGATAGGGTATATGTGTATAGGGGGTATATAGTACTGAATATATTCCATCTAAACTCCTAACATAAGCAACATAACTGTGTAAAAAGAACTTAACCCCCCCCCCCCTCCCCCAATAATGGATTATTTTATGCAAAAAAAAAACCCATGCATTATATGGCAAAACAAAATTATATATATATATATATATATATATATGCCAAAGTGTAATTATATAGATCAGAGAGATTAAAGGAGGTGATAGCGGCAGGTAAAGGGTTACTAAGAGGATTCCTGTCCTTTTCCACCTTACAATGAACTTTGCAACAATGTTAAAAGTAACCTCTCTCGACGTTATATATTGTTACATTGTTAGATACATTCATGTTATACATACAGTGTCAATACATGTCACTTGTACTACAAACACTCTAAGGTCAAAGAATGTACTGGTAGAATACATAGTATAAAATATAATATTAGTATATTTTATCGGCTATTATATTTTATCGCTTGTATTCCTGATGTCAATGGCTTTTACAACAATTAAATCCCTTTAAAAATATAATGTAGAGTAATATCTACCACCCCCATTATTCAGTGGTTGCTCCCACTCCTTGCTTTGCCCTCTAAAAGTTAACCCCCTTGTACCACCAGTGGTATCTTCAGTTTCATTGAATAACAGAGGAGGTAAAGACAGTCCATGTCATGCATAGGGGGGGATAATCTTACGTTGTTTTCCTGCCGGCTCCTCTCCTCTGCGGGTGGTTGGATGATGCTCTGGCTGTTATCTCCTCCGGTATTTTATATGAAGGAGAGAAGCGGCCGCATCGCATCGCATCACGTCATAAGAGGAGCAGCCAATGGAGACTCCGAGCGGTGATCAGAGGACGCCGCAACGGGGAGGGCTGGAAAGCGCAGCACAGCGCATAGCTCCGCCCACTTCCATTCACAAGCGGCAGGTGGGCGGGAGTGGGAGCTGCATAACACGCCCACGTCTCATAGCTTCGCCCACATTTTCAATAAGGAGGTGGAGCTGCCTCTGTACCTGCACCAGAACAAACCACATAATCTGCACACCCCCTCTGACAAGTGACGTCACGCCAGGCGCTTTAGTGAAGATTGTATAAAAAATGCTAATTTGTCGGCTAAATGTAGGTATACCAGCCTGAGAGGCGTGGCCTCCCTTCCTCCACAGTGTGCTGCGTCATCTAGCCCCTCCCCTTGCCTGCCACTCCTCCTCTCTATACATCCCAACATCATGACCGGGCGAGTCCCGCATCACCCTGTGTGGCACCACCAGAACCAGCATCAGCACCAGCTCAGCAGTCACTAAGGCCCTGGGTGAGAGGCTGCTTCTCTCCTGCCTCAATGTCACCAACTATGAACCAGTGTCCCATAATAATAATAGCCATGAGCAGTATATACAGAGCAGTGGGGTGATAATGTGCCACCCGCCATAGCAAACAGACATAACCCTCACCCCTGACATGGGCATGAGAAGTGGCATCCTTCCCCCTGCAAGGAGCGTGGCGTGGGCAATAGTAGTAACACATTTACCCCTGGCAAGGAGCAGGGCGACTAGTAATAGCATCTTCACCCCTGGCAAGGAGAGTGGCGTGGACAATAGTAGTGGCACATTTACCCCTGGCAATGAGTATGGCAGGGCGACAAGAATAAGCACCTTTATTTCTGGCAATGAGCTTGACATGGGCAATAGTAGTGGCACATTTACCCCTTGCAAGGAATGTGACATGGCGACTAGTAATAGCACCTTCACCCCTAGCAAGGAGCATGACATGGACAATAGAAGTGGCACCTTTACCCCTGGCAATGAGTATGGCAGGGCGACTATTATAAGCACCTTTATTTCTAGCAATGAGCATGACATGGGGAATAGTAGAGGCATCTTCACTCGTGGCAAGGAGCATGACATGGTAACCAGTAATAACATCTTCATTTCTGGCAAGGAGCACAAGATGGGCACTAGTGGCACTAGTGGCAGCTTCACCTTGCCATCACTACCTCATAGGCTGTTACACTGTGAAGAAGCACTTCCCCCCACACACACACATGTCCAGGGTTTGTTTTTTCACAGGCATCCATTCCTCCCATGCATGATGGGAACATTGAGTCACATTTATCAGAGGACTTGCACAAGCCCTGAAATAACTGCAATGTCCCCCATTGAGTGTAGACGATAACATGTACCATGTAAGTGTCCAGTTCCCCTGCATGTCAATGACATTTTTCATAGACGTAATATACTGTATTCTGCATTGAAGTACAGGTCTTATCACTTTCCTACAATGCAACTATTGATGTTATAATTGATGGAGTGAAGGTCATTGAGGTTGTACTTCATCAGAATATACAGCCTAGAGGAGGTGGTGATCAGCCACTCCTGTAATACCTATTATACTGCCCCACTGTCAACACCTGTACTGCTCCCACCCCCAGTGCACTAATTACTAGCAAATACTTATAATATCTTGTGCACATAGGTTTATTAAGACTGATCAGATTTTATTCTTTCCCCCACCCCATGCACCTGTGTAGAATGTGCCTAGTCATTGTGGAGGTGGCATCTGTCACATCGACATGGTCACAGAAGGAAGAAGGCAACACAACTAATTATACTGTACCCAAGGTGACAGCAGGTATTTGTTGGCTGGGAAACCTACATATAGGACTAACATGTTACCCTCTGCTCACCTTACAGGCTTTATGCTGTACATGGCCATATAGCCACTCCTACCACCTCCGGTTTGCTTTTGGTTTAATACAATCTTTAATCTCCAAGAATGGTGCCTATAATCCAAGATATAAAATGTGTCTTCCCTCCTTTTTTTGGAATGGAAAAGTGCCGTATTGTCAAAGTATCAATTCAACACTGTTACCTAGAGTTCTCTAGTGAGCCCAGATTCCATTGTGGTGATGCTGGGTTCTAGAGCCAAGTATCAGACATCAGACTAGCAGCTGCAGGTGATAGAGAAATATTATCTATTGGCAATGAATTAGGGGGTTTAACAGAGGAAACATAAAAATCAATTAGCATAATAAGTCCTTCTAACCAAGAAGGTCAGAGTATTTGTAGCCCTGCAATCTTCCAGCTCAGTCTTTTATTACAAGTGCCTCTCAATTTCAAGTCCTCCATTGATGTTTTCTTGCTCCCTCACTCCAGAAACATACTAAGTGTAATTGTATTTCCTAGAAATTATCCCTGGAGTGCATATGTCTATGAGATACAGGAGTCGTGTGATGAGCTGCATTGGGACAGATGTGCCTTGCGTGTAAGACAAATGCCACATGGGAAATATTGGTAGGATAGTGGTCACAGCTGTTTTCTATGCCAAGATCCTGGGTGCAGATGGTTCATGTAGATGACACCAGGCTCCATATCAATGATAAAAATTCTAAGGTGATTCTAGCTCTGATCTCACAAACGCTGAATGAATGGATGAAGATTCCTAAATTTTGTAACCAACACCATAATAACCAGTGTGTATTTAGAATGCAATGTGCACCTCTAATGACAAATCTTAGGATACATTCACACAAACGTATGCTGGCTGCATATGGTCGCCGCGATGGAAAGGAAGAGTGGTGACCCCTCCCCTCTCTATAGTGATGCATGGCACACAGCGCCAAAACACTGGGAGGTACCGTATCGCTCTGTGTGTCCATTGCCGTCTATAGGGGACGTACGTACAGCCGCAAGCTTGCGGACATACATACGTTGCCCCAATGGGCTACAAATATTTATTGTTTGTAAAATGTTGATTCAGTAAATAAAAGTTATTGTTTGTATAATAAAAAGTTATAAACTTTTCCAATGTACTTTCTGTATAAAACCACTTCCTTGTGGTTTTCTAGATCTCTGCTTGCTGTCATTCTATATGAAGAATTAACCTGTAATGTCACACAGGTGCACGGCTCGTTATACCACAGAGAGTAATCAGAGCTGTGTGATATAACGAGCAGTGCACCTGTGTGATATCACATGACCTGGGACATGGTAGTAAACTTAGAAGCTTCTATAGAAGGGCAGCAAGCAGAGATCTAGAAATTTGGGAGGAATTCAAGAAAAATTGTATAACTTTTCATTACACAAATAATATCAATTATTTTCTGAAAGTGCATGACCCCTTTAAATCTGAAGGTTCCCTAAAAGAGAAGAATTACAGCTCTGAGTCTCTGAATGTGTATTCTTCTATGTCTGGACCATAACATTTTCCAATATTATAACTGTAACACATGAAACGGTCCAAACTGGTTGTAACTCCTTTTTTAATGTGGGGATTGGTTGCTATTTGTGCTAGTATAAAATCAGAAGGATAAATGATAGCATTGAGCATATTCTGTGTAACCAGAAGGAGGGGCTGGTCCTGACAGATGAGAGGGTGCGCTGTCAGGCCTCCCGTACACACAACCACTGACGGGTAAATGACAGGGAGCCCTGTGGTCACAGACACCCCTCTCCCCCCATCCACAGGAGTTATTTCTGTGACATGCTGGTCTTGTGCAGATCTGGTAATCATTAGGTTGTTTTTAATTATAATACAACTGTGTCCACATGGAGGGCAGCGGCTTATTTATAAATCCAAAATGACACAGAATGTGCTCTCCACGTAGCCTGAGCATACCCGCCTATGGGAGCTTAGTTAAAGGGGCAGTACGGGATTAGAATGACATACCCTGTAGCTACAAGGGTAACAGACATATCAGCTACTATAGAGCCCATAAACCTCGGCCCTCAGACATAGGGAGCAGTGATGTAGGTGACATGCAATATATTTGCATTATTCCTATATTATGATAACATGGTATTCTTGTAGATTTTGAGGTTGTTGTGTTTAATATTTTTTAATGTGGTACGGTATCATTGTTTGTAATCTCTGTATTATAACATCACTAAGTGCATTATCCCTGTACTTAAACATTGTTGTGTGTGTTATATGTGTACTGTGACATCACTGTGTCTCTAATCCCTGCACTATGACATTATGATGTATCTTATACTGGTATTGTGACATTACTGTGTGTATTATCCCTATACTGTGACATCCTTGTGTATATGATCTCTGGACTGTGACATCACTGTGTTTCTAATCCCTGCACAATGACATTATGTGTTTTATACCTATATTGTGACATTACTGTGTCTATTATCCCTATACTGTGACATCCTTGTGTATATTATCTCTGGACTGTGACATCGATGTGTCTCTAATCCCTGTACTATGACATTATAATGTGTCATACCTATATTGTGACATTACTGTGTGCAACACCCTCGCCGATGCAATGGCGAGGGAGGGTTTGCGAATAAGCCCCATAACATGTCACCACATCACACAGGGGACATTGCAGTGGTTAATCCTGCCTGGCAAGGCAGAAGTTAAATCTGTATATGATGTACAAGTCCAGTATCCAATGATATGTGTTACATCCTGTCTTTGTGAACTGAGAGGTAATTGGAGGAGCAGCCACCACCTGACCAAAGGGAGGTAATAAAACCCCCTGGCCAGGAATGTTCTAGAGAACACTCCGAGAGAAGTCTCTCTCAGGAGAGAGAGGAGAGCAGTCTCTCCCAGAAGGGAGAAGAGACCGGTCCTAGTCAGGCCCTCTGGGTCTGCAGGACGCAAGCAGAGAGTAGTTAGCTGAGCAGCAGCTCAGAGTCTCTAGCACACCAGACCAGTGCAGGAAGAGCCTAGCCCCTGCCTGAAGTGGAAGATAAGACTAGAGCTAGTGTAGTGAGGAAAGGGGTATCATCCTACCTTCAAGGGTGATACCTGAAGAGATCCAGGACCGAGCTGAAGCCTCCTCTAAGGACCCAGCTGCCTCCCAGCCTGCCCTATACATCCAGGCTGGTGAACTACATCCTGTGGCTCCCTCCAAATACCTCTCCAGTACTCCAACATCTTGTTAAAGGCACGTTGCTGATGTTCCTGTCGGTTCCAATAAAGAACTGTAAGTGTTTCTGTTCAACCTCTGCCTCCGTCTGGTCCCTGCTACTACCCCTGCCTACATCACCGGCACCCTGTCCATCACCCAGAGACTCACACTCGGGACATTAAGGGGTTGCCCCAGGGAGATCCGCTATAGCAGCCGCTCCCTCATCTTTTCTTGCCAACACCACCCTGCTGGAGACCTGCCAGGCTGTAGGACAGCCCTCCGGTTCCCCCCTACCAAGCACCGTGACAATAGCGTGCTTAGGCCGCAACCGCCAGCCACTCCGGTACAGCGGGCCCCGGCTGTCTCCAGGCCTCACCTCAAGGGCTAGGCCCCGGTGGGGGATGTTGCATGTGTGTTATCCCTGTATTGTATGATCACTATGTGTATTATACCTTTACTGGAACATTTCTGTGCGTTATCCCTTATATTGTGACATTACAGTGTAAATTATCTTTGTACTGTGACATCCCTGTGTCTCTAATCTATCTTTATCAAAGTTATTTGAAATGACCAGCTGCAAGTTTCATGTTGAAGAGCGGACCCCTTTCCAATTTTTGCTTTGGGGCCTTATGTTTACTAGTTACGCCTCTGCATCCATACAATAAATGTGTGCAAGCTGCAATACTGCCCAAAGCTTGAGCATAAATGTGCTGCTGTTTTTGCTGAAAGGCAGGTTTTTTTTTTTTTACTCTATTTTAAGCTTTCTATTGAGATTGCATGCAACCACCTTGAATCCCAGACTGGTGCCAGGATTTCATGGAAAGAACATTGTGCTTGGGATGAGACTCCAAGCATCTTAGTTATATATAATGCAGGGAGCTGCCGCTAAAGCCCTGGAAAACAGCACAATACTGTAAACATGATAACTATTCAGCACTGTTGTCTGAAGGATTTTACACCATTTTACATCACATAAAAAATGCAATAAAAAGTGCTCCAAAGACCGCAAAGTCCTCAACATGGTAGCAATGAAAACGTTGGCTCATTTTGCAAAAAATGACGTCTTACATAGCTCCGTACACCAAACTATGAAAAAGTTCTTAGCGTCAAAATATGGCAAAAATGTATTTATTTTTTCATACATTCATTTCATTTTTTAAAATATAATAAAACACAATAAAACCTATATAAATTTGGTATCACCGTGATCGTACCGAACCAAAGAATAAAGTAGATGTATCATTTGGAGTGCACAGTGAATATTGTAAAAACTGAGTGTGTGTGACGCAAATGGGTTTATTTTTGCCAACTTCACCACACTTGGAATTTTTTCCAGCTTCCCACTACACAGCATGAAATAATAAATAATGTAACTGATAAGTTATATTTGTTACGCAGAAAAAAAAAGCCCTCACACAGCTCTGTACACGGAAAAATGGATTTTAGAAGGTGGAGAGGGAAAAATGAACTAAAAAGAAGCTGCATCCTTAAGGAATTTAAGGTCGATAATATAATATGTTTGGGGGTGGGGGGTAATGGGGATGGTTTCTGAAAAAATTAAGTCCCTCTTTCTCTATGCTGCTATGCTGGTGTATGTTATGCTACAGAACTGGCACAGGGATGCAGTTAGCAAGTTACATTCGGCATTGTAAGATGGCTGTGGATGCCAAGTTCCATGTGTCTTGCATGTGAATAGGATTGGCATAAATTCACTATGCTGAGATTGTAAAGTACAGGCAGTCCCCGGGTTATGTACAAGATAGGGTCCGGAAGTTTGTTCTTAAGTTGAATTTGTATGTAAGTCGAAACTTTTATGATTGTAGATCCTGACAAAAAAAATTTTTGGCCCCAGTGACAATTGGAGTTTAGACATTTTTTGCTGTAATGGGACCAAGGATTATCAATAATCTTAATTACAGGCACCTTACAGCTGATTATTGCAATCTGGGACTATAGTAAAGCATTCAGAAACCTTCACCAGGGGTCTGTCTGTAACTATGGGTTGTCTGTTAGTCGGGTGTCCTTAAGTAGGGGACTGCCTGTACAGTGGAATGGGTCGTGTTTACACATGACGTTGGCATTTCAAAGGCCGCACCCATCATCACACGTTGAGGCAACATTGCATTTTAGTAAACTTGAAACGCAATGTTACCTCTATATGTTATTGGTGATGCTTTGCAATGCACTGTAAATATTATGTGTGAAGTTAATTCCCCAGCATAAGGGAAGTTTCACATTATTCTCACCCATTTGGGCTTATGGACACATACAGATTATCACTGATGCCTTACTGGACCATTCTTTTCAATGAAAAGAAGCCAGGAAAAGAAAACCCAATCTGTATGTGTCCATAAGCCAAAATGGCTTCAGTGAAAAATCACTGATGGGGGAAAGAAAGCCAATGCGAGTACCCAGGATTTTTGGGTATCTCTTAGTCCCCAATACCTGTTAGCACAATGTGAGGCCTAACATCTTAGACAAAATTTATGCTCACCCCATGTCACATCTATACTGTATGCTCGCCCCTATCCCTGTCACATCTGTACTGTAGGCTCGCCCCGACCCATGTCACACCTGTACTGTAGGCTCGCCCCGACCCATGTCACATCTGTACTGTAGGCTTGCCCCGACCCATGTCACATCTGTACTGTATGCTCTCCTCTACCCATGTCACATCTGTACTGTATGCTCTCCTCTACCCATGTCACCTCTGTACTGTATGCTCACCCCGACCCATGTCACATCTGTACTGTATGCTCGCCTCTACCCATGTCACATCTGTACTGTATGCTCACCCCTATCCATGTCACCTCTGTACGATATGCTCGCCCCTATTCCTGTCACATCTGTATTGTATGCTCTCCCCTATCCATGTCACGTCTGTACTATATGCTCGCCTCTACCCATGTCACATCTGTACTGTATGCTCGCCCATATCCATGTCACATCTGTACTATATGCTCACCCCTACCCATGTCACATCTGTACTGTATGCTCGTCCCTATCCCTGTCACATCTGTACTGTATGCTCGCTCCTATCCCTGTCACATCTGTACTGTATGCTCGCCTCTACCCATGTCATGTCTGTACTGTATGCTCACCCCGACCCATGTCACATCTGTACTGTAGGCTCGCCCCGACCCATGTCACATCTGTACTGTATGCTCGCCCCAACCCATGTCACATCTGTACTGTATGCTCTCCTCTACCCATGTCACATCTGTACTGTATGCTCGCCCCTATCCATTTCACCTCTGTACTGTATGCTCACCCCGACCCGTCACATCTGTACTGTATGCTCGCTCCTATCCCTGTACTCTGTACTGTATGCTCACCCCTATCCATGTCACCTCTGTACTGTATGCTCGCCCCTATTCCTGTCACATCTGTATGTGCTCTCCCCTATAATGTCAGCCTCTGTAACTAATGGCCCTGCGCCTCTACCCATGTCACATTGTACCTGTAGCTCGCCCATATCCATGTCACATCTGTGTAAATATATGTCCTCACCTTTCCATTGTCAAACATCTGTAACTGTATATGTCGTCCATCCCTGTCACATATGTACTGTTATGCTCGCCCTATCCCTGTCACACTGTAATGTATGGGCTCGCCTTACACCCAGGTCATGTCTGTACTGTATGCTCACCGACCCATGTCACATCTCTACGTAGGCTGCCTGATCCGACAGATCTGTATGCTCGCCTCCACAACCATTCTCTGTCAATGTGCTGTCTTCCATGACTCAATATGTCGATGCGCCCCCTATCCATGTTCTCACTCTGTATGTATGCACCGACGCCTCACATATCGTCACTGATGTCGCACTACTCTAGGTATGTACGATCATGCATGTACGATTGCTCCCCCGTACCTGTCACATCTGTATGTATGCTCTCGCCCATCCATGTCAACATCTTACCTGTATGCTCCCCATTACCCATGTCCAATCTTCACTGTATGGCTCGCCTATCCCAATTGTCACATCTGTACTTATGAGCCCCCTATCCCATGTCACATCTGTACGCTATATGGGATCGCCCTATTACCGGTCACACTCTGTAGTCGTTGCTCGCCTACTATTCCATGTCACTCTTACTGTATGCCCCCCCTCGCCTCCTATCCCTGTTCCCATCGTACTGTTTGCTCGCCTATACTCTACCCATTGTCAAATCGACTGTATGCTCACCCCTATCCCTGTCATCTCTGTTACTTGGATGGCATCGGCCCCGACCCATGTCACATTCTGGTACTGTATTGCCTTCTAACGCTATTCCATGTCATAATTTGTACTGTATACTCACCATACATGTCACATCTGTATTGTAGATCGCCCCCTACCCTGTTTTGGTCACATCTGTACCGTATGCGCGCCCCCTTCCCATGTACACATCTTGTACCGTCAATGCTCACCCCTTAACCATTTGGTCCAATTGTACCGTTAGGCTTGCCCCCTAAATTCCCGGTGGTCACATCACCATCGTTAATTGTCATGGGCTCGCCCTTCCCGTTTGTCACATCTGTACCGGTGTTTATGGGCTCGCCCCTATCCCTGTCACATCGGTACTGTGTCTCACCCCCCTATCATTGTCACCATCTGTACTCTGTAAGCCATGTCAACAGTCTGTACTGTAGGCTCGCCCCGACCCATGTCACACGTACTGTTATGCTCGACCCCTTATCCCTTTCAAATCTGTACTGTGTGCTCAACCTACTGATCCCGTGTCCCCATGTACTGTAGGTGCCCCCCGACCCATGTCACACCTGTATGTAGGCTCGCCCCGACCCATGTCACATCTTGTACTGTATGCTTGCCCCTATCCTAGGTCACATCTGTACTGTAATTGCCTCTGCCTCTACGTGTCAGTCACATCTGTAATGTATGCTCGCCCCTACATATCAATTCACCTATGATACTGTATGCTCGCCTCCCGACCATGTCACATCGTATTGTATGCTCGCCCCTACCTACCCTGTCACATATGTACTGAGCTCTCCCCTATCCCTGTCACATCTGTACTGTATGCTCGCTCTACCATGTCACATTCTGTACTGTATGCTAACCTCCTAGCCAGTCACAATCGGTACTATATGCTCGCCCCTACCCTGTCACATCTGTACTGTCATGCTCGCGCTTACCCATGTCACATCTGTACTATATGCTCGCCCCTATCCCTGTCACATCTGTGACGGTGGCTCGCCCCGACCCATGTCACATCCGTATGTATGCTCGCCCCCTACCATGTCACATCTGTATACTGTATGCTGAGCCCCTATCCACTGATACTCTGATACTTATTGCTCAACCCTCCATGTCCCTCTGTACGTGTCTGCTCGCCCATATTCCTGTCACATCTGTACTAGATGCTCGATGCTCTAGCCAATTGTCACATCTGTTACTGATGCCGCCCATATCCATGTCAACTCCCGTACTGTATGGAACTCACCCTACCATGTGTCAAATCCTGTACGTAATGCTCGACCATCCCCCATGTCAATCTGTAACTGTATGCGTCTCGTCCTATCCCTGTCACATCTGTATGTAGGCTCGCCCCTATCCCTGTCACATCTGATACTGTATGCTCGCCCAATCCCTGTCACATCGCGACCTGTAGCTCACCCTATCCCTGTCACATCTGATACGGTTATGGCGCCCTAATACCCGGTTGTCACATTGTCTGTACTGTATGGATCACCCCCGATCCCATGTTCAACATCTGTACCTGTAGCTCACCCCGACCCATGTCACATCTGTACCATATGCCTCGAACCCCTATCCATGTCACATTCTGTATTGTATGATCGCCCCCTATCGCCATGTAACATCTGTCTGTTATGTGCCCCTACCCATGTCACTCTGTGCTGTATGATCGCCCCATTACATGTCACAATGCTGTACTGTATGCTCGCCCATACCCATGTCACATTTGTTACCGTATGCTCGCCCTAGCCCTTAAGAATCTGTACTGTATGCGCCTTCCATGTCATACATATGTACTTGTACGCTCATCTCTACCATGTCACATCTTTGACTGTATGCTCGCCCCTATCCCTGGTACTCTGTACGTAGCTCAACCTATCCATTTCACGTGCTTCGTACTTGATGCTCGACCCTAATTACTGTCACCTCTGATACTAATTATGCTCGCCCCCCTTCTAAACCCATGTCACATCTGTACTGTATGCTCGCCCATTATCCATGTCACATCATTTATTTGTATGCTCACCCAACCCAGGTCAAATATGCTAAGTATGCTCGCCCTATCCCTGTTGCACATCTGTACTGATGACTCCTCTGTCTCCCTTGTACATATTTACTGTTATGCTCGCCACGATCCCGGGTCAATCGGTACCGTTAATGCTCGCCCCCATCCCTGTCACATCGTACTGTATGCCCTCACCCCTATCCCTGTCACATCCGTACTGTATGCCTCGCCTTCTACCCGTGTCATGTCTGTACTGTATGCTCACCCCGACCATGTCACATCTGTACTGTATGCTCACCCGACCCATTGTCACATCTGTACGCATATGCTGGACCCCTATCCATCACATCTGTAATTGTATGACGCCCCTACCATTGTCCCACATCCTGTTCTGTATGATCGCCCCCACCCATGTCACATCTGTACCGTATGCTCGCCCCTACCCATGTCACATTTGTACCGTATGCTCGCCCCTAGCCCTGTCACATCTGTACTGTATGCTTGCCCCTATCCCTGTCACATCTGTATTGTATGCTTGCCCCGACCCATGTCACATCTGTACTGTATGCTCGTCCCTATCCCTGTCACATCTGTACTGTATGCTCGCCCCTATCCCTGTCACATCTGTACTGTATGCTCGCCCCAACCCATGTCACATCTGTACTGTATGCTCGCCCCAACCCGTCACATCTGTATTGTATGCTTGCCCCGACCCATGTCACACTTGTACTGTATGCTCGTCCCTATCCCTGTCACATCTGCACTGTATGCTCGCCCCTATCCATGTCACATTAGTACTGTACTCCGCAAAGTTTGCACAGCAGTCAAATGTGTACAGAGATGTTCCATGTCATCAGCTTAGCCTGGACCTAACCAAATCGCAATAAATACCCAACTTAATTGTTGCTTGTGATCAGATTTCATATTTACTCCCACCCTTCCTTACCCTACAATAATCTCTTGGTAAAATATTGAGTCATTCAGCAAGAATCCGGCATGAAAGGTAGTGAACAGAGGCTTTTATAGTCTATTTCTTGCAGGGTGAAACTAGCAATTCAAGGATGTTGGGTTAGTGACCCGTCTAATATACATGTACCGTATATTTATCCCAAGCAAATTCTTGAATACGCGTAGTTTTCCTGTGTATGGAACCAAGGAAAATCTGAAACTTATTCTGTCTCTCCCTCCTCAAAATGTTAACATTTGAATAAGAGTGTAGAATATATGAATAAACTGTATTTATATGTCTATGCATAATTCATGTGAATGTATACAGATTTTATCCTAATATACAGCTGTACTTGCACTTCACATTTGTTCCAGTCATTACCTGTAAAGCAAAAAAACACCATTACATGGCTGATTGTGGGGCTACAAATGGTCGGACCAATCACACAGGCCATATTCTATGGACATTAACCTTTCTAACATGGACATAAGTAGCCGGGGTGTAACTAGGAGATACAGGGATCTATAGCAATGGGTCCCACTTCCGTCTATATATACATAAACATATATTGCTTCCCGCACACACATTTATATACACACATACAATAAATACATGTCATTCACCATATATACATACAGCATATAAACATCACACATATGTTATAAACATTATGCTGAACAATGTGCAGCATAATATGTATATAATGGTGCACATCCTCCATTCTTTAGTGTCCGGTATGATGATGGGGCCCCGACACTGCGAGCCCCATAGCAGCTGCAACGATTGTAGTTACAAGTTACACCCCTGATAAGTAGTAACATGGTAGCCAATATAGGACTTATATTCTCTACTTTGCAGGCTCTCCAATGCTAAGTTCTGGTGGGTGGAGACGAGCTGCTATAAGGTCTCCCCCGGGGGTGGGGGTGCATGGTGGAACAGAAGATGATACACAACTATACAGAGGGCATCACAGAGCTGTTCTCAGCGGGACATTGGTGTGAGATAGAAAGATACTATATCCGGCAACGTCTGTAACTTTCTCTTGCGTCCTCCCTCACCATATTAAAAG
>CM033646.1:41640880-41847815 GCA_019512145.1 Engystomops pustulosus
TGTATGCTCGCCTCTACCCATGTCACATCTGTACCGTATGCTCGCCCTTACCCATGTCACATCTGTACTGTATGCTCGCCCCAACCCATGTCACATTTGTACTGTATGCTCGACCCAACCCATGTCACATTTGTACTGTATGCTCGACCCTATCCCTGTCACATCTGCATTGTATGCTTGCCCCAACCCATGTCACATCTGTACTGTATGCTCGCCCCCTATCCCTGTCACATCTGTACTGTATGCTCGCCCCTATCCCTGTCACATCTGTATTGTATGCTTGCCCCGACCCATGTCACACCTGTACTGTATGCTCGCCCCTATCCATGTCACATTAGTACTGTACTCCGCAAAGTTTGCACAGCAGTCAAATGAGTACAGAGATGTTCCATGTCATCAGCTTAGCCTGGACCTAACCAGATCGCAATAAATACCCAACTTAATTGTTGCTTGTGATCAGATTTCATATTTACTCCCACCCTTCCTTACCCTACAATAATCTCTTTGTAAAATATTTAGTCATTCAGCAAGAATCCGGCATGAAAGGTAGTGAACAGAGGCTTTTATAGTCTATTTCTTGCAGGGTGAAACTAGCAATTCAAGGATGTTGGGTTAGTGACCCGCCTAATATACATGTACCGTATATTTATCCCAAGCAAATTCTTGAATCCGCTTAGTTTTCCTGTGTATGGAACCAAGGAAAATCTGAAACTTATTCCGTCTTTCCCTCCTCAAAATGTTAACATTTGAATAAGAGTGTAGAATATATGAATAAACTGTATTTATATATCTATGCATAATTCATGTGAACGCATACAGATTTTATCCTAATATACAGCTGTACTTGCACTTCACATTTACTCCAGTCATTACCTGTAAAGCAATCAAAAACACCATTACATGGCTGATTGTGGTCGGACCAATCACACAGGCCATATTCTATGGACATTAACCTTTCTAACATGGACATAAGTAGCCGGGGTGTAACTAGGAGATACAGGGATCTATAGCAATGGGTCCCACTTCCGTCTATATATACATAAACATATATTGCTTCCCGCACACACATTTATATATACACACATACAATAAATACATGTCATTCACCATATATACATACAGCATATAAACATCACACATGTTATAAACATTATGCTGAACAATGTGCAGCATAATATGTATATAATGGTGCACATCCTCCATTCTTTAGTGTCAGGTATGATGATGGGCCCCGACACTGCGAGCCCCATAGCAGCTGCAACCATTGTAGTTACAAGTTACACCCCTGATAAGTAGTAACATGGTAGCCAATATAGGACTTATATTCTCTACTTTGCAGGCTCTCCAATGCTATGTTCTGGTGGGTGGAGACGAGCTGCTATAAGGTCTCCCCCGGGGGTGGGGGTGCATGGTGGAACAGAAGATGATACACAACTACACGGAGGGCATCACAGAGCTGTTCTCAGCGGGACATTGGTGTGAGATAGAAAGATACTATATCCAGCAACGTCTGTAACTTTCTCTTGCGTCCTCCCTCACCATATTAAAAGGAATGACATGTAGAATGGTTTAAAAATCTAACATTTTAACCAAATTTATTATGCTGCCAAACATCAAAGAATCAGGAATAATGTTTCTGTGTATGAATGAGGCCTGATTAATCAGTTGTTAAAGATGTGGAGGGCCTTCACAATTTTATAAGGCTATGCAGATGCACCATCACCGGAGTGCACTGAAGCACATCTTCTCAACCACATACAGTGTGTACAGAAAGTTACCTTTTTACTGTTCCATTGGTGCTAATTGGTAAGATCAAAAAAGTTCTCATTAATGTACACGCTGCATCAGAAAAAAACAAGAAAAACTGAAATATCACGATAATAAGTATTCAGACCTTTTGCTGTGACATTCATATTTAACTCACATGCTGTCCATTTTCTTCTGATCCTCCCTGAGATGGTTCTACTCCTTAATTCTACTGACAGTGCATGTCAGAGCACATAAGAATCAGGAGGTTTAAGGAACTGCCAAAGATGTTCAGGGAAATAATTGCAGCATGGAACAGATCTGGCCAAGGTTACAAAAGAATTTCTGCAGAATTTTCTTTTTTTCCTCGAAAAAAAAAAACACATGAAGGACTCCCAGACAATAAGAAATAAGATTCTGTGGTCCGATGAGACAAAGATTGAACTTTTTGGTGTTAAATGGCACACACGCCCAACACATACTGGAGCACAAGCATGTTGACAGTCAGGACCACTCCTGACTATCTAGCAATTAGGGAATGCCTTTCTAGAGGAAGGAGGTATTGTACCTTGTAGGTGTGCAGCCATATGATACAAGCCCCTGAATAAATTCACTGGTATCGTGGAAGAAACACATATGATGAAGCTATCTGCAATATAGGGTGTATGTAGCTAGTTTTAGCTGTGGACTTTCCTTGTCAGGACAGGAGCCCTGGGGACTGCCAGGGCCTTATCCAGCTCATAGCGATCTATTAGATTTGCTACACTCTGCTTCCTTGGATCGGTAATGACCGCTGGCCCTGTGGGGTAGCCTGGACCCCGTTATCGTTATTCGGTTGGACTATTCATCCTGAAATACGATGGAAGGGGTGAGACCGTTCCTTTTCTATTTCAATATATAGTGCACATCGCTGTATTTATACATCCTAATACTCCAATGTTTAAGAGTTTCTATTGTACCACAGCAAGAAATTCATTTACAATTTACTTATTGTGGATGTGTTATGCGACCTACATGAGATTTTAATGTTGATGATGTTTTTGGTTTTTTTATATGAATGAATGTAGCAAAACTGTGTATTGTATTGTGTATGAATGAATGTAGCAAAGCTGTGTATTGTATTGTGTATGAATGAATGCAGCAGAGCTGTATGTTGTGTGTAAATATAAATTAATGTAGCAGCACTATGTGTTAATGACTGAATGTAGCATGGCAGTATGCTTGAGTGAATGAATGAATGAATGAATGAATGAATGAATACAGCAGGTCTGTGCTTGCATTATGTTGTATGATCTGTTTTCTTATGACCACTTGGGAATTTTAATTAGTGTCATATAATCTTTTTGGTATTTTTGATGTCCAAATCTGAAGGTCCGTTTTTACATGGTGCTTTCACCATTTTTAGCCTCTCTCCTTCCTCGTCCGCAAAAAATGTGAAGCAGGCTTTAATGATCCTTGCTTTTATTTAAACATGGTCATGTTTTTCTGGACATCAAAGAAATAGAATTCAAAAAAAGGTCTGCAAAAACATGGAAACCTGAATGCAATCTGCAAAAACTTAAGACCCACAGACTTCAATGGGAAGGCACTAGAGGCAAAAACAGCTTAACGTAGGATAGAACCTGAGATTATGGACACGCAAATACAGAACTAGGGGAATAAACGTCAATGGGGGAGCGGTATAGATCTGTCTACACCAGAAAACTGAAGTAATTTGCACCTTAAATGTCGAGCGCAACATTTATTGAAGGTTTTAGACCATTTTTAGGCAATTTTCCAAACGAAAAAGGGGCATGCCCTCTAACTATGGGGAGTGACCAGACAAAAAAAAAAAAAAAGAAACCTGTGTGACAGAAAATTAAATATTGTGGCGCAGTAAACTAAAGCAACTAATAGGAGGTGCAAAGTACGACGATTTACCAGTCTTGGGCTACATGCACACGAACGTACAGGGGGGAGTATCTACGGCCGGCGTACATACACCCCCCATACACTTTATGGCCTCATGGCGCCGTACAGTGCTGCACACATGCGGCACTGTACCCTTCTGTAGCCCATAGAAAGATAGGACATGTCCTATCTCTCTACGGAATATGGCGCCGTGCACTGTGTATTCCTATGGAGAGGGGCAGGGGTGAGCAGTGCTCATCCCCTGCGCCGTACGGTACGGGGGGCATACTTCGTGTGCATGTAGCTTTATACTGCAGCAGATTAATCCTCCAGCATCAGACACAGGGATTTATTTGGTGCAGCAGAGAACTACCGTATATACTCGTGTATGTGCTGAAAAAACTCACCTCGGCTTATACACGAGTCAAATAAAAAACCTTAATACTCACCCTCTGATGTCCGGATCGTTGGCGCGGGTCCATGCGATCTGCCTGTAAGCGCGCACTATGATGCGGCAGTGTCTCTGCTGATGACGTCATCAGCGGCAACACTGCCGCATCATAGTGTGCACACGTTGGCAGATCGCATGGACGCAATCTGCCAGCTACAGAAGAAGAGGAGGAGGAGCCGCCGGGACCCGCGCTGAAGATCGGAACCCACGCCAGCGATCCGGACACCGGAGGGTGAGTATTACGTTTTGTTTTTTTTTTAATGCGCTTGGCAGGGGGCTGGCTGTATACTACTTGGGCTGGCTAGCTGTATACTACACCCTCGGCTTATAGTCGAGTCAATAGGTTTTTGGACAGTTTTTGGTGGTAAAATTAGGGGTCTCTGCTTATACTCGAGTATATACAGTAGTTCTACTCTGCATTGGTCTAAAGACTGATACATTAATACACTTCCCCTGATGAGTAAGATTCCATCAAAGTAAAGATTATTATTTATTTTTTTTATAACATTCCCATCTGGGGGTGTGCTCCTATAACCATAGATATGGGAAGAGTGAGGCAGAGCTAGGAGTCACCTAATAATGAACTTCAGCTACTATATTCTCCACTTTACAACCTCCACTATGAATTACTTTCCACACTCCGTCTCTGCGGCTTCCAGCAACCTACAAATGGTTCCCGAAAATGAAATGTTATCTGTTGGACTTTAAACATAAGGCCATAGACTTACAGTGCAATCAGACGCTGGATCTGGTTTCAATAGGATTTTTGTATGAACAAATGAGTGAAAATTAGACTCCATCTTCACTATGAAGCCCTTTATTATCAATGCTGAAATATTGCCTAGTAACTAATATATTAGAATAAAAATTCACACAATCCAGTTCACGTCACCGCTGAGAAACAACTTGAACCCCCACCAGGTGATTATTTTTCTCCCCCCAGTCTGTACTTTATTTGCTACTTGGGCCTTTCTTATCAAAACAAAAGCACACATCAACCAATCACAGCTTGACTTTAGAAAAATGAAAGCTGCGCTGTGACTGGCTGCTAGTTTTGATAAGTAAAGCTCATGGCGTGACAGATTCATCCCTATATGTATTGTAGCTACAGTGTCATAAAAACCGAGGCCTTGTTGTGTCACAGCCTGGAGACACCATTAAAGTGCTTGGTACATTAGAGTTTCATTTAAAGACATTTTCTCAGTGGTCATTCAAGACAAGTGGAAAGGAAGGATTTTATTAGAAAATTGTTGATTTTTTTTTTTACAATAACTAAAAGGGAAGAAACTTTAAAGGTGCAGCTTGACTTTGCCCACATATGTGTCAATTTATGTGTAATGTATAACAAGGCATGAAACCAAAGTGCCAGAACAAAAGATTTCTGTAAAAAAAAAAAAAAGTTTTATAATTTAGACAAAATCCCAAAACAAAGGGAAAATATAAATTCATTTGTAGAAAACATTAACTATTAGGAACCCAGCAAACTAAACCGCACCTTTAAAGAATAAAAAAAAAATTCCTAAATTCACACCACTTTTACAAAATTGGGACAATATTAACAAAGGCCTGGATAAAAAAAAACAAAAAAAAAAATGGAGCCTTTTTGAAATTTCTCTTATTTTGGAATATTATTAAAAAATAAAAAGTGGGGATGGGCATAACTACACAAAATAAAAATTACACTTTTGTTGAAATACATCAGACTAGGTTCAGCCTATACAAAAAAAAAATTCCTCTAAAATAATCTTGGTAGTAAAATAATACATACGGGAGCGCCATCTAACTTCTCTCAGATGTGACAGCTTACCTTCTCGGGGTTGTAACATGAAGAGTGGAGGGAACAAAAAAAAAATATTTTTTTTTAATGCTTTAAGGAAAAGTGTCAGTTTCAGACATTAGTATACAATAGGGAAAGAAAATACCCTAAAGTTCCTTCTCCTCCTGCCCAGAGCAGTTTGGACTCCATTCATCTGGGTAATGCATCTTGGCCAGCGCCAAGTTAATTCTCTTAACTCGTTTTAGTCTGGCATATTGAGCGCCCGAAAGGCCCTCATGCTCTGTGGTGCTACCTGTAGGGTCAGACTGTAGAGGCAGTCATGACAATTTATGGGTTAAAATAATGCTTGCGCTGTGATGGATGAGTTAGCCACCCCCCTGTGGGACAACACTGCTCTACAATATAGTCATTTCCCAAATACAGGGCAGCGCTCCATTTCTGTTCCTGGTGACAGCACTCCAGGTGTTAACAAGGGCCACACATGTAGCTGATGACTAGCCAAGTCCCGCTCATATCAGAGCTACAATGGGCCACCAAATCCTGGTTAGGCTGGCACTGCTACTTGGAGCCCGTCACTGGCATTAATGATGTTGGGTAGCGCTGGTCTTCTCTGCCAGGTGCCGTAGGAAATCATCGGTCTGTCCACGATGGTTCAAAGCCTCACTTTTAAAGAGAGCCGGGGGTGGAGGAAGGTGTGGAACAGGCGGTACCGCCAGGTGATGTGGATGGGAGTGCGGATGCAAATGGAGGTGGGAAAATGGATGTGGTATGGGTCGAGGAGGCAGGGAACTCAGGGTGTTAAGGTTAAGAGGTGGTGTGGGACTGCTGGGTGGCACATGGGCTGTTTGGAGGTTGGTGACACCTTGTGAAGTGTTAAGAGCAATCTGCAAGGCTGGCGGTACACCCACTGGACTGGTGACCCTGAAGCACTTTTCTTTGTGAGCTTTCAGCATGTTGGAGAAACGGAAGCGCATACCACACACGTCACATGGGTAAGGCTTCTCCCCCGTATGGGTCCTGCGGTGGCGCTTCATGTTTGGGCGGCTGGTAAAGCTCTTGCCGCAGATTTCACAGATAAAGGGTTTCTCACCTGCAAGACATAAATATATCAGATATTGTTAGTTTATTCAAATCTTTAAAGATGTTTTCAAGGGGTTCCAGTCAGTGATGGGCAGCGGTGAAGATAATTCCCTTTGTAGGGACTATATAAGTAAAGCACCAAGTTGTATAGAGCTTGGAAAAGGAGCAGCAGGGATATGTAAGGAGAGTGCAGGATAATTATTTTACTTTTATACAGTCAGCGGGGCCATTAGGCATAGAATTATATTTCAATGGAAAACCCCTTTACCCAGGCCATAAACTCACATAGAATGGGTTTCAAACAAAGCATTTTACCCAAAATGGGGCAAAATGAACAAGGACTGACACTTCATTGTTCCTGTAAGCACCATCAATCAATTCTCAGAGGAAAACTAGTAACTGTAGGAACACTAGGAGCAATCTGGAGAAATGTCCCTTAATAGCACCATATAAAGGGCAAAAACTTCTACAGGTGTTACGGCTGTCCTCAGCTATCCCCGTCATTCCCATAGAGATGGAGGGAGCGGTTATCACACATTCTCGTTACACAGTAGACACATAAGCAAAGGTGTTACATACCAGTGTGCGTCTTCATGTGCTCATCGAAATACTGCTTCATGTTAAAGTCTTTACCACACCACTGGCACATGAACTGCTTGTGTCCAATATGGATGCTCATGTGTGAACGCAACTGGTACTTGTACTGGAACCGCTCATCACAGTTCTAAGAACAAAGACAACGCTGCTTAGTCAAAGCTACTGTATAGAATTAAAAGAGTCCCCGTGATGTATCAAATTATGATTTTTATGCAATAGGAAAGCAATATTATCACTTAAGAATATTTTTCATTCTATTTAAATTGCTATTTACAATTTAACCCCTACTGAGCAGCATATTCTACAGATGACAGTACACACAATGAATTACAGTAAAGCCAGGTGCTGAAAATGAAGATTATAGATGTCACTCTAGTACAGGCAGTCACGGGATACAGACACCTACAGCTGATCACTGCAGTTGGGACTACAGTAAAGCATCCAGAGACCTTCACCAAAGGTCAAAGACAGCAGTGAGGTCCATCTGTAAGTCGGGTGTTCTTAAGTAGGGGACCGTCTGTAATTGTAACTTATCATGAATACTGCAGACTTCTGGATCATGGTGCTCTATAAGGCTTCCTGGACACCAGCAACATCATGTGAGGAGAGGTGTACGGTGCTCTGTTCTCCCCCACTCGAGGATCCAAAGCTTATATAGGATAGACATTAGGAGGTTGCAAGTCCTTGCTGAACAGCGCCATACAGCGATATCTCAAAGTGTAAAGTTCATGCGGATCAAGCTAACCAAATACATAATGAATAGCTTTTTTCACATCTCATGTTTTGCACAATTCCAACTGAAGTTTCCATTTAATGTGACTGATCTGGATGCAAACATAGATTAGTGCTATACCATCCGGAATTAAGGTCATACATCTCACCTGATTTATCAATAAAAAACAATAATCAAATGCAATATGACGTATTTGTGAATGAATTCAAAATAAAATAAATAAATTATATAATCCACCCCTTATGAACGATGGTGAATGGTGCCTGAATGTCCAGGTGAATTTTTCTCTATGTTCCATGTTGTGCTATGCGCTTCTTCAAATAACAATATCCCTGGAAAAGCTTTACATATTATAACAAATTTTACTTTTTTTTCCAAGACATATGAGACTTGCTACGATTGTTTAAATAATTACATATTTTTCTCTTCTACTACAAATGTAAAAAAAAGTTAGATTTTTTCAATTAAGGGTTTTTTTTTTATATAAGCAATAATTTTTATTAAACTAATTTGTATTAAAGTTATGAATATGTACAGCATTATTCCATCACCCTAAACATAGGTTCAGCTACAGATGCAGAGGGTGCATGTACTTCTAGAATTCTGAATAGTGAAAGCTTCTTCTATATTCTGCCTTCAGCTGACAGGCTGGAGGGGGGAACACTTCAAACGCCCTGAATCATCAACCTGACTACGCCAGAATTCTGGAGTAAATTCATTCTGAAATGCTGTGTGCCACTTTTAATCAGGGTTTTAGACCATTTTTGGGCAGTTTTCCTGACTTGCCCGCTAAAAAGGGGCATCTTCTCAGGGAAAGGAGGGAGTGGCCTAACCCAAGCGGCAAAAAATTGTGCCGTAAACTGAACAAACTAACAGTTGGTGTGAAGTACAACTCTTTAGTTCTAAACTACTCCAAATACATCACCCAGCATGATCAATCTGGCCCAGAATAAGGCAGATTGATAAATCTCCCCAATTGATATCAAATTGTGGTTTAGATATTAACCGGGCTGCCTTACACATTGCAACACAACCAGATTCCCCATCATAAGGGGTCACATATTTTGAATATGTTACTGCCCGGGATCTGCATCTCACCTCACATCTGAATGGCTTCTCTCCAGAGTGTTGCAGAGAGTGAACCTTCAAAGACATGCTTCTCTTGAACGACTTTCCACATGTTTCACAGGTGAATGGCATATCCTTCGTGTGAGCTGTTTATAAAGCAGAGATAATCAAAACCATCACATTTTCTAATTTTAAAAAAGTTAGCATTTGCAGGAAAAGGAACCTCTCAGAAAATGGATGCTGAATGCAGGATCTGCTTATGGAAGTCTGTGTTTGGGGTGGTAGACATGTGTTTTCTAGTTTATATTATATATGAGAATGGTCAACAATATAAGATGGAGAAACACCCCCCCCCCCCCAAATTGGATGAATTTAGGGCTGCATTCTTCCGTAAAATGAGTGCAGCACAGCATTTTATAATCCACTGTAGTACCATTCATACTGCTTGTTTATGACACCCATACTAAAAAGATTTATTATTATTATGCAGAATCTATCTGCTCTGGTAGTGATCGCCATCTAGAGGTCCAAATGTAAAATGCAGGTTAAAATTGTGTAAATTAATGGTAGTTACAGGAAAAACATAGCAACACTGCCTGCTATCCATACATTACATGCTCAAATAAGCCTCTTTTGGGCTGTGGCACATGGACTTGCATTCCCATTACCCTGCAGTCACAGGTGGTTAAAACTGTGAAACCTACCAACGAGATGCTTGCGGACGTGCGCCATTGTGTAGAATTTCTTCTCACAGATCTCGCAGGAGAATTTCTTTTCAGCATAGCCATGGACGATCTTGATATGCTCGTGGAGGGACCAGAGCTTCTTAAAAGTCTTGTTACATGTGATGCACTGTGGAGAGAGGGAAGATGTAGGTGACTGTAGAGCCAATGCTGGACTTAATACAATATACATTTAGTACAGTGGATGCAAGTACAACAGCAAGGTTAATATAAAACAAAAAGGAAGGAAGAAGGACATTTTTCTTTAACATTTGTGCTGTGAGCTCTCCTGTATAGTAAATGCATACTACAGATTCCAGATAAAAACTGGATTTTCTGAAACATTTAACATATAGCGATGTGACCCCCTTTACACCAGTGTTAGTAGCTTCTGGCCAATGGTACAGGAAGGAAACTTCTTTAAGTGCCTTTGTTTACCTTACAATGTTCTCCGGCAACTTATATGGGAAATCTGGCAGCAATAGGCCCCCTGCAGAGCCACACATGAGAAATGAAGCATTACAAAGCAAGGCCAGAGACACAAGACCCTGGACAGATTACTTGGGCTGACCATAGTGCCGAGGATAGGATACATAGTAATATATACAATCCTAGGAGTCCCATCCTCCGCACTCTGGAATCTGGACAGCGATTGGTTGATGGTTCACAGACCAATTTCAGTTGTGTGTCTCTGGCATTACCATTACTATCATGTAGTATGGGACTAGATATGTCCTCCGGACAGTGTAGCTACACTGATGCAGAAACATATCTTTTTTAATTCCTGAACCAAGTGTTTTTGCTCATAAAACAATTATACAATTCAGGACCTTGAGAAAGCTGGGTGCACGAAACATGTCCAAAAGCATTTTTCACCATATTCTGTGGCTCTGTATTTATGGCTATCACTGTGCGCTCCAAATAACTCCTCCTCTTTATTTTTTGTGTCGTTATAATCACAGAGATGCCAAATTTATATAGCTTTTTATTCTAAAGGTATAATGTTTAAGCATTAAAAAAAATCTTTGGGGCCAAAAAAAAAAAAAGTGTCTTCGTCCATGAGCTCTCTCCATATATACCACTTGGCAGCATAATACAATGTCCATTTGCAACAACGGGTTAAAAACCATGTGGCTGGTGTGAAAATCCTATGATATGGTACTATTAATTATACATTTAAAAAAAAAATATGTTTCAAATAAGAATCCAATAAAAGAAGAAAAAAAGAAGAAGAGTTCTGGTGCCTTTTTAATATGCCATGCAGCCTTCTAAAATGCAAATGATTCCAGACAGGTTCTGTGCAATCTGCCATACAGCACTGTAGTGAGTTTTTATTAATATGGGTGACATATAAGTTGTAAGTGCTGAGTGAGAAGGGAATCTTCCGGCTTCATAGTAATGGAGACTAGTAGCGTCACAGTCAACCAAGAGAACAGAGCTGGAAGGACAGCTCCTTTCTGTGAGTAGAGGCTAATACCTGGAAACTGCAGGTCACTACCTTTTAACTTGGTTACCGTATAGAATGAGTATACAGCCGATCCGAGTATAAGCCGAGGCCCCTAATTTTACCACAAAATACTGGGAAAAACTGCGGGGTGCTACATAAAACAGTACACCAACAGTAGCTGCCTTAAGCAGACAGGACTAATCAACTTGAGCTGTAGGACATACACAGCAGCAGGGGATGGTGCGCAGGATTATTACTTCTATCAAGGAGGGACAACACAGTGATGACATATTGCGGCGTACGCTGGGAGGACAAGGTCTGAAGCAGTGCATAATTATGCAGAAATACGAAACAAGAGGGTCTTAAAGGGACGTCCGGACTATAGAAAAAAAATCCGCGTCTCACTGCAGGCTCTGTTTGGATACAGATGCGGCTGTTACTACTAGCATCACCACTGGCCTTCTAGTAAACGAAGACTGTATAGATGCACATTTGCAGCACTCCCACTGTTTAGAAAAGAATAGCACTGAGAGTGCGTTGTAGGCAGTAGAAGGGAGAGCAGGGGCAGAGGTTTTTTTTATTTTAAGAGACACTCATGTCCGGATTAACACATCTCCCATAAACCAGAAGAAGATGTCCCACAGGACAATACTTCACATAAACTACCAAAACTGGTTGACTCTTCCAATTTCTTTATGTCCAACTAGAGAAAGACGTAGCAGCGCTTTATGTGACATTTTTTAGGAATAAGGCACTTAAAGACAGCTTCAGAAGCCCATTACAGCTGCAGTGCAAAATGCCTCTGTTTAACTTACTTGCGCATCTGACAAAATCTGGGGTAGTCACAGGGGCTAGGACTTTTGGTTGGATGCATTTCAATAACAACATGTGACTTTGTTGTGCTACTGATCACTCCTCAGATTTTAGACCTCACTTTTGTGCTCCATGTATACAGTTGTACAGGAGCACAAAGGTGGGGTAAGACCCACGGAGTGAGTAACACAGACAAGTCATAGTGGTTTTAAATGCATCCCAAACCAAAGCACAGACCCTGACAATACCAAGGATTTTGCGGGGTGAAAGGTAAGTTTATAACACACCAATTTTATTGTAATGCAAATGCGCAAAAAAGGCAGAGAAGCATTTTTTGCACGCAGGTGTAATAAGCTTCTACAACTTGTCTTTGGTGAAAATGAGGTCCCTGTGACAGGTTCCTTTTAAGTCAGCTAAGGAAATAAATGAGATACGAATGGAATATCAACACTCTTTTCCTCCCGATTTCTCCTCACACCTCCCCACCCCCCCCCCCCTCCCCCCCCCCCTCTCCCACACCCCCTCCCCACCCGCCCCACCGTCCCACTTCATCCTCTGTCTTTTCCAACTTTTCCTATCTTGCGGCGACTTTGAATTAGAAAACCCCATAATGCATCGTGGTGGTATCAGCATCTTCCTGTCGATGTCTTTTCGCATATTGCGTTTCATTGTTTCTTTTTCTCTCCTTCATTAAAAATTAACTATTTGTTTTTTGATGTTTCATGTACAGAGCTAACTGCTTGTTTTCTGTGTAACAAAAAAGTTCTGTCTAAGATTAGTATTAATATTCATGTTGTGTAATTGGTTTTTGTTGTTTAGTGTGAAGGACGAAAACATTCTAAACAAAGCACTTTTCACCAAATGTCTGTGTCGGGCTCTGTATTTATTGGCTATCACATCTGTGTGCGATCCGGAACAAACTCCTCCTTCTGTTATTTTGTGTCGTATATATCACAGAGATGCCCAAACGTTATACTATGAGCTTCTTCTAAAGGATTAATGTTTAATGCATTAAAAAAAATCTTTGAGGCCAAAAAACAAAAAAAGTGTCTCTCGCATGAGCTTCTCTTCATATACTCTATCACACAGGACAGCATAAGAGACACACTGTCTATTGCAAACAATGGGTTACACAACCATGTGGTGGTGTGAACATCCTATGAATTGTACTATTTCCTACTAACATTTAACAAAAAACAATATTTCAAATAAGAATCTAAATAAATAGAAGAAAAAAAGAGAAGAGTTCTGGTGCCTTTTAGTATGCCAATGCAGCTTTCTAAAATGCAAATGGTTCCAGCACAGGTTCTGTGCAATCTGCCATACAGCACTGTAGTATGAGTTTTTATTAATATGGGTGACCATATAGTTGTAAGTGCTGAGTGAGAAGGGAATCTTCCGGCTTATAGTAATGGAGGACTGTAGCGTCACAGTCAACCAAGAGAACAGAGCTAGAAAGACAGCTCCTTCTGTGGTAGAAGAGAGCAATACCTGAAATCTGCAGGTACACTACCTTTTAACTGGGTTACCGCTTCGTTTTTTCTTCCTTCCTCGATCCACTCGTTTTTACTGTTAATGTCCCGTATAACCCCGTTCTATTTTTTTCCCGATGTTACTTCAGCTCGAGCCCTTTCCTTTATTTTTCCTTACATTGACTCGAGTATAAGCCGATGGTGGGAAATGCATTGGTCACAGCTTCCCCAGTATATAGCCAGCCAGCCCCTGTCCCAGTGTATATAGCCTGCCAGACCCTGCCCCAGTGTATATAGCCTGCCGCCGCTGCCGGACATATCGCACAGAAGATATACAGGGGTCGCCGGAAAAGTGAGTTTAGATATATTTATTTTTTTGACTCGAGTATAAGCCGAGTTTGGGTTTTTCAGCACAATTTTGTGCTGAAAAACTAGGCTTATACTCGAGTATATAAGGTAATATAATAACTGACATTAATGTACTAGTAAATATCAGCTTTGAACGATGGTCAAAAACCTAAGGCATACATTTGTGGATGTACATGAACAAAACCTAGGCACTGGGATGCACTTTGTCACCCCATGGACATGACTAGGCTGCAGTTTACACCAAACGGACAAGTCATTTTATTTGGAGAGCTGAAAATCTGAGGTGATTAGGGTGTCATCTGCAGGATACTTCAGGGCACTGCAACCCAATACCTGAATTACAATTCTAAAGGTTTTCTACACAGGGTCTCACACCTTCTCTCCAGGCTATTTGTCTGGGGGGGGGGGGTTTCGTGCAAAGCAACATAGCTGTGCAATGTCCTGTAGTTTTTATTTGACAAACTTGGGGTTCATTAAGCTTTTTGTTCACATTTCCACGGTTTTCCACTTTTTCTGTGTTGGCCGATTTAAAAATGGCAATTTGGGAAATGTATTATGTTGTACAGGACAAATACTATTATAGTTGTCTAGCGTGGTACATGTGTGGATCTACAATATGTCTGTGCTTTTACTTTCACTGCATCAAGTAAACAGCATCCTGTGGAGCTGCTTTTCCAATAGCCGGAGTTAGACACAATGCTGGACTGTGATGGCACAGCCCAATACTGGTGGCAGAAGCGGGACCTGATGCCCTGCAATTTTCTACTTCTAATACAACGGGTTTATATGGTGGTGCATTAGAAGAAGCAGCCTTAAGGCCACTGTAAAAAAAACAATACAGGTAAATAATGTAGTTTACACAGGATTTGGCCTAACTTCCTGATCAGTGGGAGTCGCAGTGATCAGGAATTCCCCACATCATTAGAACGAGGGGTCCCATGGATCCCAGACAGACCCCTTGTTGCTCCCGGAGATGAGCGGAGCAGCAGGATGCGCATGTCAGGGCTGCCCCATTCATCTCTATGCAGCTGACGGAGATTGCAGAGGACAGCGCTCGGTAATCTCAGTAAGCTCCATAGAGATGAATGGGCCAACCCAGTCATACACACATCCATTGGAGACACCGTTCTCATGATCTGTGGGGGTCTCATTGATCAGCAATCAGCAAGTTAGGCCCTATCCCCTTTAATCAATGTAAATAATCTGCAATAAAATAACTTATTGCATTTTAGTATTAAAGGAAACCTATATTTTTTTGACTCGAGTATAAGCCGAGTTTGGGTTTTTCAGCACAATTTTGTGCTGAAAAACTAGGCTTATACTCGAGTATATAAGGTAATATAATAACTGACATTAATGTACTAGTAAATATCAGCTTTGAACGATGGTCAAAAACCTAAGGCATACATTTGTGGATGTACATGAACAAAACCTAGGCACTGGGATGCACTTTGTCACCCCATGGACATGACTAGGCTGCAGTTTACACCAAACGGACAAGTCATTTTATTTGGAGAGCTGAAAATCTGAGGTGATTAGGGTGTCATCTGCAGGATACTTCAGGGCACTGCAACCCAATACCTGAATTACAATTCTAAAGGTTTTCTACACAGGGTCTCACACCTTCTCTCCAGGCTATTTGTCTGGGGGGGAGGGTATTACATAGAAACCAAGATAGGTCTTTGTCGTGTTGTTTTTATTTGACAAACTTGGGGTTCATTAAGCTTTTTGTTCACATTTCCACGGTTTTCCACTTTTTCTGTGTTGGCCGATTTAAAAATGGCAATTTGGGAAATGTATTATGTTGTACAGGACAAATACTATTATAGTTGTCTAGCGTGGTACATGTGTGGATCTACAATATGTCTGTGCTTTTACTTTCACTGCATCAAGTAAACAGCATCCTGTGGAGCTGCTTTTCCAATAGCCGGAGTTAGACAATGCTGGACTGTGATGACACAGCCCAATACTGGTGGCAGAAGCGGGACCTGATGCCCTGCAATTTTCTACTTCTAATACAACGGGTTTATATGGTGGTGCATTAGAAGAAGCAGCCTTAAGGCCACTGTAAAAAAAACAATACAGGTAAATAATGTAGTTTACACAGGATTTGGCCTAACTTCCTGATCAGTGGGAGTCTCAGTGATCAGGAATTCCCCACATATCATTAGAACGAGGGGTCCCATGGATCCCAGACGGACCCCTCGTTGCTCCCCGAGATGAGCGGAGCAGCAGGATGCGCATGTCAGGGCTGCCTCGTTCATCTCTATAGAGGTGACGGAGATTGCAGAGGACAGCGCTCGGTAATCTCAGTAAGCTCCATAGAGATGAATGGACCAACTCAGTCATACACCCATCCATCGTAGACACCGTTCTCATGATCTGTGGGGGTCTCATTGATCAGCAATCAGCAAGTTAGGCCCTATCCCTTTAATCAATGTAAATAATCTGCAATAAAATAACTTATTGCATTTTAGTATTAAAGGAAACCTAGCACTTGACGTGGTAGGTGTAAGATGCATAGGGTGATCTGGTGCCGGTGCTTACTTTCATTAGTTTCCTAAACCGCTGTATCACGGTTTAAACACTTTTTAATCTTTATAGCCGAAGCTGTTCGGCGCTCGGCGCACCATGCGCATGGTGTGCGAAGCTCCTTCAGCTGTAAAGATTAAAAAGTGTTGAGACCGCGATACAGCGGTTTAGGACACTAATGAAGGTAAGCTCCGGCACCAGCTCACCCTGAGCTGGTGCTCGGTATTTCCATCTTACACCTACCATTTCAAGTGCTAGGCTTCCTTTAAACTTGTATTTTTGATGACCATATCAGACTTAAATCTGCCTCCCACCAGTAAAATTGTTCCCAATACGCTTTCTGCCTTTGTCTAGGTTGGCTCTGCCCATGGAGGGGTGCATGAAATGCTGAGAACAATTGCGGTTTCCCACACATTGCTCACTGCTAAAATCACCATGCAGTGAGAGGGACGGCGTTCTGGTAAGGACAGGGAGAGGACACCGTCTGCTCAGGCCAAGATCTGAAGAGATTATGAGCTAGCAATCAAAAGAGGAGGATATGGGTCATTGGAGAAACAGGAGTCTTCTATTCAGAATTTGACTGTCTACTCATTTACATATCAGAAAAGTGTCTGTAATTAAGCACAGTTCCTCAGATAATGGGTGATATGGGAAGTACTTTAATTCCTTTACCAGCAGGAATCACTGGTGTGAAGGGTAAAATTCTTGTGACAGGTCCTCAACTATCATTCCTGTCCATGGGTCTTTTCTGGAACTGAAAAGATGAAACATCTGTTTGTTTATCGTTGTTGTTTTTTTGTTTGTTTTTTAACCTTACACATGCATTTTGATTTTTGTCTTTTACATTGTTCATCATAATGTTAAAACACATGTAACTAATTACAAAACGCATGTACTTTCCTCAGGACAGATTTACATATGGTGATGCATTTTGCCTAACATGACTTCTTTAATTGGTTTAATATAGTAATTACCACAGATTAACAACACACAAAAGAAGTCACCTGTCATTTATACACCAAAATCAGAATTAAATTTGAAAAAGAAAGTGTGAAGAACTAAGTATATTTTGTAAATGTATCTCCCGACAAAATTTTATGTCTGCGATAATGAGATTTTCTAAATTTTGGGTTGGCTTCATTACAGACACCTTTGATTACTGTCTGGGGCTAAAGGTCAGTAAATTAGCAGCATCCAGAGAGCTTCACCGGAGATCCCAGGTGGTAGTGAGGTCCGTCTGTAACTAGGAGACGTCTATAAGTCGTGTGTTCTTAAATCGGAGACACACTTTATTGGTTGATAATCTGGCGCAGTTTAAAGTAAACCTACCATAAAAATCAAGCATGATAAACCAATAATGGATGCAAGCACCGGTTATTTGGGCTACGTTATATCAAGCACAAATATCAGGATGCAGGGAAATACAATGACAAATTAGACTCAAACCAAGTTTACGGCTACACAGAGAACTCTGCTGCACGGCTTGAAAAAGTAAAAAAAAAATTGCCCAAATACCCCAATGCACCCAAAAAGTCACTAAAAATACAAAATAAAAACCTACATCAAACCAAGATAAATCTGGCCCCGTGACTGTGGTAATCTTATAATACCTGTTATCCGTGTCCTCCTTTCTTTTAAAAATCAACTTTTGCAATTAATCTACTGAGTTTGAATGCTCCTGGGGCGTTTTCAGAGCCCCTCCACGTTACACGGTGCAGGAGCACTTCCGCATTATGTGCCGAAACTTTCTCTGCTGCTTGGATTGCATCTGGCAGAGGGGGAAGTGCTGATGGATCAGGGAGAAACAGTATAACAGCCTGTGTAGTTACAACACGGAGCGGCTATGGTAATGTTCCCCTTCAGACTCATTAGAATAATTTTAAAAAGTTGATTTACGAAGGAATGAAGCCATGGATAACAAAATATAGGAAGATACTCACTGTAAGTGTCCCTGTTTATGCTTGATTTTGATGACACACCTCCTATTACATTACACATGCACAGTCTGTGAATCATCTGCCCCAAACTGCTTTTTCATTGAGACTTGGCATTTGGTAGTGGCAAAATTTGTGGCCAAATCGTGGCCCCCATAAAGGTCTATGGCACTGGTCCAGTTGCACACGGTCCCTCACCGAACGGCTTTGTAGGTGGAGGGGGCAGGGGTGTGGAGAG
The DNA here is from genome assembly GCA_019512145.1 of Engystomops pustulosus. Lineage (NCBI taxonomy): Eukaryota > Metazoa > Chordata > Amphibia > Anura > Leptodactylidae > Engystomops > Engystomops pustulosus. The sequence continues at coordinate 41,659,750 of CM033646.1, forward strand.
CTCAGCACTCCTCCTTACTGCACCCGGCTGTATGCTCGTCTGTGTTACAGCCAGGGAGAGCATTCAATCTTGTATAAGGGGCATTAGACAGAATGTAAGGACGAGCTTTTCTATTTTACATATAGATTGACTAGAGTTATATTCTTAAAGGGAAGGGCAACTTGCCAATAAACATGCAATTACCATGAACCCCACAGGAATAAGCTATGTCTACCAAGTATCCAAGCACTTTCTTTGGGACTATGCAGTTACATAAATATTTTCTCAGCAGACACTATAAGAAACCAAATAATGAGGAAGTATTCTGCTGATTAACACTGGGATATGCATTTAGTTTATGGTTAAAAAAAAACAAAAAACACAATAATACTCTTAGGTCAGCCACACAAATAAAATGAAGGTTGGATAAAAATACAGTAACTATTTTCTCTGGTTCACATGTATTAATGTGAAGAGTAAAGCAGATTCCAATCTCCCATGTGAAAAAAAAAACACTCTTGTGCATGTATGCATGTGGCATCAGCAAATAAAAAACAGACTGTACTGGAAGATGCATATTAATGTGAGACTGGTTTACTCTTCATGCTTATCCTATTGGGGAATAAACAGAGAAGTAGAAACCCTGACATCAGTACAGCTAAAAAGTGTGTATTGCTCTTAAAGAACCAGAACCTATTCAAAGAAAACCATGTAATGCTTGTATTTCACCTGGTGGGGGGGCTGCAGGGGAATGAACACCGGCGGACGTCTGATCACTGACCAGTGATATGGATCAACCTCTCTTATAAATTACTACGTGAATACATACAGCATCCAGACTGCACTGGAAGCAGCTATACAGTAACCATTTAGCATTATTCCCAAGTTACAGTGATAGAAATTTGCTTATTTTTAGGTTCACCAACAATTTGTATAAATTGAAGCTTAAAGCCATATTTAAAGTTACAGGCAGTGCATCTTATAGTGAAGACATAAGATCATGAAATGGTACAACAAGTATAAAGGGCAGGGCTGTTCACGGGCGTCCTCCGATATCATTACTTACCATCTTTTTGGCCATATTACAGCAGCCCTGTTTGAAGAAAGAAGTTTTATATATGCGGCCGTGGAAATGACCATAACATACATACATCACTGCTGGGGGTTAGTGTGTCACATGTACATAGTGATCAAAAGGTGGGATTTACAACCATTAAAACCATTAGAAAAATCTTGCACACATCTCTCCTTTTATGGGAATCCAGGCTGTATCCTCTAGATCACTGGTGTCCAACCTATTGCAGAAGTAAGAACTACAACTATCAGCAAGCCCTGATGGGCATTATAGTTTTGCAGTAGTATGAAAGCAAGAGGTTGGAGACGAGTGTAAAAGGTATGGTACATTTATAAGGGATCCACCGGAAATAATCATAGCGGACACAATCTTATCTAAAGCAGCAAGACATTCACACATCTATACAGCTGGCCCAGAGCACTGACAACGGTGGTAGACTCTAGCGCAAATAGGATCAATTCTCTGCTGAAAGGTGTGAGAAACATTTTACAGTTTACACCAGGATATATAGGATTAATCTACAAAAAAAATATAAAGAAAACAGTATTTTCCCACATGCAAATCACACAAACAAGCATTGGGGAGACACTAGCAGAGGCGGCTGAGATATAGCAAAGCCGCAACTCGGGTGTTTATATGTAAACTGTAAAGTGTATAAGACGCTGTGTTGGCAGCTGCAAGCGCATCCGTATCTGACAAAGCATTTTCTTGGAATACAATGGACCAGTTTTTCGTAGTTTTTATTGCTTTAATCTTTTTTTAACATTGATTAGGCTACTACGCTTTGTTTTTTTTTTTTTTTTCTAAAGAAAACCTGTTGGGCCATAAGATCTTCAAGAACCAGTGGTTGAGTGTCTGAAATTGCCCTGGGTGGCCACTATCTGGGTGTACTAGTCCAGAAGCGTGCACTGCAATTAGGGGAAGCTGGAGTAGTACATCTCAGTTTCACTGTGCATACACCAGACCTGGGACACATGCACGGTGACGTTGAGGTGCATTTTCTGCTTCATTGATGCCCCTCCTCTGCTTTATCTCTAACCAAGTGTAGCAGCAGAGCACATGCCTGTCCTGTTCAACAGATTAGAGAGAAAAGGATCCCCCGTTCTCTTTAGAGATGGAGATCCCAGCAGTCAGACCCTCCGTGATCAGCTAAATATCCCTTATATATATATCCCACAGGATAAAGCATATACATGGGATAACCCTTTAAACAAACAATGCGTCTGCAGGCCCACATGCCTCTCCACCATCTTAAACAGTGCTACACATGTGAACTTAGGATTGATGTCACGTGAGTAATGAGGCAAATAAGAAAAAAGATATACAAGGATATACAATGGCATACAAAAGTTTTAAAGTAGCCAACTACTAGCAACTATATCATGTCATACCTGAATGTTCTTCTCACAGTCCGTCTGTAGATGGAGGGACAACTCGCTCTCCAAGACAAATTTTTTGCCACATTTATCACAAATCTGCATCCTCCGGTGCGTCACATTCATGTGCTTTTCCAGATACCATCGCGTGTTGAATACACGTGGGCATTTGTCACAAGTAAGGGTCTCCTTCTCCTCACCCTTTCCCTTATCAGTGGGAGACTTCGGTTCTTTGGGAGACTTTTTCTTGCGTTTGGGAGCTTCACCACCTGTTAGTTGTTCATTATTGGGGTTGTTGGCCAGCGTGGCTCCATCACCAGCCACCATGTTTGAGTTCTCACTTTTTTGGTCCAGGTTTAAATGTTCCATATTGGTCTGATTACCAGCAGGACGAGTTTCATTTTCTTCATCCTCATTGCTGTCCTGGTCATCATCTCCAGAGTCGCCTCCATCCTCATCACTACTAGTTTTCATGTGTGAAGGGTCCTTGCCCACACCTTTATCTCCTTTGGAGACATTTAGGGTTTGGTTATTAAGGTTCACCTCTACAATGATCTGCTCTCTTTTGTAATTCACATCATCCTCATCTTCTTCCTCATCGTCATCTTCATCATCATCGTCGTCGTCGTCATCATCATCGTCATCATCCTCCGATTCTCCAGAATTTTGTCTTTCCCCCTTTACAGGTCGAACCTCATTGGCTGGTTTAGTGTCCCGAAAAAAGGTTTGTTGCTCAGGTTTAGTGTCCATCATAACAGGGTAAGGTCCACTTGTCTCTCTTTTGAACTGTTTATTTGAAAGATCAAGTTCTTGACTTGTAGCATGGTAAAAAGGAGGAGGTACACTAACTCGCAATGGGTCGTCAAGTCCCATCCCAGTAACATCAGGGGGACGACCATCCAGCAATTTTTGGCAGGAATTGGCTGCCTGACCCATTGGGTCAGGCTGAAGGTTTGAAGGACGCAACATAACTGAATGTCCAAGGGATTACTGTTAAAGTTTATGGAAAAAGGTACATAAGACACTGAGCTTTTTCTTTTTGTTTTCTTTTTTTTCCTAATATTCCAGGGGCACACTACATCTTAAGATTCGCTGAAAGGCTTGCCTGTAAAAATAAAAGCAATCATTTTACAAATCATTGTTGTTCAGTAAGAAACACTTAAGTCTTCACTAAGATTGCTGTGTTGGCCATGGTTGGGGAACAATTTTTACCAACTTTTTTCCCATCCTATTGTATAAAAAAAAAAATCATTTTAACAATTGTATTAAAAATGTCCTTTCCTTTGTTGCTAGGCAGTTTTCACGTACGCCTCATCTCTCAGGTTGCGTTCACACATGGCGCTTACATAAATGCAACATGAAAAACAGTGTTAAGGCTACGCTAATGTCCTCCAAACAGCCTTTAAATTGCGTTTCCAAATGCAATGTAATCACCACGTGTGACTGCAGCTTCACTAAAACCGACATGGATCCTAACTTATAAGCTCTGGAAAGTCCTACTCCTTTCCTCTGTAAAAGGTGTCCATCGCTCGTAACTCAGTGGGACAAAACCAGCAGCCTGAAAAGTCACAGGCTGTGCCCTACATCCTCCTGCCAGGCAGGGACACTTCCCTCAGTGATAAAAGCTCATAGGCAGCTGTAAGTACATGCAGAGAGTACTCACCACTCAGCAGACCTCAATTGCTTCAGATGCCAATCAGTCTGGTCAGGGATCTTTATTATTCTCAATTGTCTGATCCATATATTATCTTTAATAGGGACACATTAAAATTTTTTGTCTGATCTGTGGTTTGTATCATTACTGGAGTCAGTGTACTTATCATACAAAAGACTTCAGCTATTAAAAGAGATCAATGTATTCAGAATATTACTTATTACATATACCAAAAAAAATAAAAAATAAAAAGAAATCACATCTACAATATACAACTCTTGGCAAGTCTGCAATAAATGAAAGGCCAAGTATGGCAATATATGGGGATTTTTCTCATTCCCTACAATGTGCAAATCGCACATTGTAATGAATGGATTAGAACGAGGCAGCCTCAAGTCTTCAAAAGACCCGAGGCTGTAATGGCGACCAATCACAGTTCCCCGATGACGTCACGAGGAACAACGATCGTCACCATGGGCGCCATTTGAAGCCGCCTGCAATCGACGGGATAACACTCATGATCGGTGCAATATGCAGCAAAGACTTACTAGCTATGGAGAGGGCTCAGCTCGTGAGCCCTCTCCATCCACCCACACCCGATGCATGGCGTACTATTACGGCGAGCGTCATTCAGGGTTTAAGTGAATGTTCTGAACTGCAATATTTTTTCAGACATCTGGTAATTATGGACAAGGGCTACTGTAGGGTTTACAATCAATATTTGAGCCGCATCCCCCAATGTCACAGAAACCTAGATACTTTCACTTTCATTTGTAGAGTGTAAGCTCTCATGGGTAGATCCATGGTGTCTTCTCTACCAGTAAATTCTCTGTTATAAAATGCCTTATCTTTCTACAGTCCCTTGAAACAATTCCTTAATCTAGTTGTCATTGACAATTGTAGTTATTGGTGGTGGTTCCAGAAGTCACATATTATCACCTATGCAAGAGATCGGGGACAAGCCTTCACAATTATATATACACATACATACACTCATTATCAGTCACAACCTTTTGAAAACTGGTACATGCTTTTCAGCATTTCTACAGCTTTCACTTTTATTCCAGATTTCTGAATGTCCATTTTCTGTTCTAAGCTGCAATGTAATTTCAGAGGTCTCCAACAGAAATAAAGTAATCATAGAGGGTCAGCAGCAGCCGCCATGTTAGGGGTGAAAATGATGTTAAATTACTTTTTATTTAGGCATGCCTTTCTAGTTACAATCTGCAAATTAAAGGTGAATACACATGGGTCGTAATGTGTGCAGTTTTTCTGCACAGATTTTTTTTTTTTTCCTGCAGAAATGTTGTATTTTTCCCATGGCAAAGACCGGACACAGAGCCGAAGCTGCAGTTACATATTCTGTGTTTACGGGTGTATACGGGTGATCCCTGCGGTGACCACTTTCTCTGTGGATAGCCCATCAATATTCACTGTAATCACTTTATTAAAAGTGATTATTTAGGAGTTTTTGTAAATCTCTCTACATTTAGACAGTTCAGCCAACACAGAAAATTTTTAAAATGCAATGCAAAATCTGCAGGGAGCAGCCTGGATCAAACGCATACGCGTTTACAGTGAAACGCTTCCAGTCAGGAACGAGGATCACGTGTTTAGCATTCTTTAAATGCTTGTTGTTGTTAATCACAAGCGCTTCAGTGTAAACGAGTGTGCGAAACCTTGTGTGTGTGAATGCAACCTCAGTGCTAGTGACCTGGCCGTATACTAAGACAATGCTATCTCCATCTGACATGAAATATTCGCATAACCCCCACTATTCCCTTTCCTTCCCTTATTTATCCAAGTCTCTAGGCTTCTTATTATTTAGCCCCTCTCCTCAGCTATCATTAGTCACCTTACTAAAATATTTAACCTCTTTCTTCTTATACATTTCCTTCCTCTTTCCAAAGCCCACTACTTTTTAAAAAAAAAAAAAAAACTTTCATGTCCCATGCTGCATTGCTAACTTCCGACCCTTCTCTAATTTCCCCTTCATGTCCAGGATTACAAGGTCTATTCTTGTCCAGCCTGCAATCTTAGCGCACCCCCTACATCATGATAACAGTAGTGAAAAAGGGACTCCCTGTATCACATATCATTATGATGCTCTGAGTCCAGTCCTCACTGCTGGAATTTGTTTTTCTTTCCTCTTCCATGTGATGTTTTATTAAAGCAAACAATGTCAGCCAGGAGATGCCATGTGTTGTAGAGAGCTCTGTGTGTATACCTCTTCCCTGAAATATACACTATACCATAGAAATAACTTGGACACAATAGGAATATACAGTCAGCCCCGACTTAAGAACACCTGCCTTACACACGACCTTAGGTGAGGTTTTCTTTGAACGATGATAATTTACTCAAATTTGGCACCGGGCTGCAATAATCAGCTGTAAGAGTTACGCAAGATGCCTGCATTACTGTGCTGCTTTATTAGCTTTACTGCGAATTTTCATTTACGTTACAACGCAAAAGTTTGAGAAAACAATTGGCAAAGAAACAACAACAAAAAAAGTCCTTAGCTACACTTACAAAATAAACCTGTTCCGACATTCAACTTAAGAACCCAACTCTACTGCAACCTTTCTTGTACATAACCTGGGTACCGCATGTACATATGCTAGGTGATAAATTTCAGTGGTCTGGTTCTGTAATCCTTTTATTGTCTTGTTGTTACAAGAATTGTTGCTTACATGCACACCCCGCATAGTAACGCAGGACACTGGGACGTGCACTGGATTCTTCCTGAACATCTAAAAACTGAAATATGCGCCTCCAAGGTACAATTATCCCCAGCCATAGGCACAGGTGTCACAGGGACAATGGGGCTTTTGTGAGATTCCTGCATTCAGCACAGGTGGGACAATTATAGGGAACATCCAAGGAAAAGCCTTTGTTACCTTTACCAAAACCAAAGGGATTAACAAATATATCTGCAACCACCCAAAAGTCAGTACTGCACAGAGAGAAGTATCTCTAGACTATAACATATCCTCAGTAGATTGATTTTCTGATCAATGTCTTCTCAGGCATCAGATCTTTGCAGTCTGTCATAGAAATCTTTAGCCATTTCTTAACCAGCCTCCAGTAATAATACTGAACAAATGAGCCCTGAAGGTGCACCTCCATCCAAAAACATTAGCTTAGTTTTTCCCAACATGGGTTTCCTTCTTAGGGCCACATCTTAATGTTGTGGTGGTAGCAGTAGTATCTATACCACTGCTCCTGTCACTTATGGGACTGCTGAAATGGCGATACACTGACAGTCCCACCAAAGGTAATGCAGCCGGGGGTCTGCAACGCAAAACACCTCCTGTTTACATGGAGTGCTTTGGCATCTCGGTTCTTGTGACGGATGGGGTCATTCATGGGATGACCATTTTATGCGCATTTTAAACAGCAAAAGGTTTCCTGCTAAATCAATATAACTAAAGAGCCGTAACCACAAAATTCTGAAACAACCTGAAAGCCCTCTGTGCTGTGGCTTGTATTGCATGTGAGTGGACAACTTTCCAGCAGATCTGGATGATACACTGATGAAGATGAAAGGTTTATTACAGCAGAGACAATAATAGGATTTCCAATTCCTACACCCCAGAGCACTATTGGAACACTGATCATCGAAATATAGAGATTCCACACATAGAGAAATTGCTGAAAGTCTCAATTAGAGAACAAGCCCTCTGCACCCACACTGGCCTTCACTTGGCGTGGTTATTAGCGGTGCATTTGTTGTTTTACCCTCTGCACTTATAGGGGTGTAATTACCTTTAGTCTACGAGAGACACCAATATGTTTATTACCCAGTAAGTAAGCCCTTCACATTCACAGACAGGATCACATTTCTGGATTTGCACAACTGTGCTGCTGAGATTCAAGCCAAAAATTATGTACCTAACCATCCATAATTAGGGGGGGGGGGGTGCATGGGATCAGCAATGGTAACTTTTTTTCTTACAGAATAGAATCCCTCTTCTGGGCTTTGACTGGTATTTGCAGTGTTCCACCCTAAGCCCGATAAAAGCTAGCTTAGGGTTGCAAGTCAACCAGTATCCACAAGGCTGACTGAGAAGTGTGGTGCTGATTCTGGCGGGAAAAGCCCTTTTTGGACCCTTGTCCTTCAAGGAAGACAAAACACTCACTTATACCTCGACTACTGCTCAAGGATCCTTACTCTATCCACTTCTCTTAATACACTTGTACCTTGATGCACCACTCCACAAAAGATTCACGAAGCTGCTTGAGTCTTTACTCCCTATCCATAGTTTCACTTCCACAGGTATTCTCTGCTGCCACGTGCTTCATCTAGACCTTACTCCGAAACTAATCAATGATGCGAGACCTACGGGATTTTCTCTATTGCCTCCTCTTCCATCTATCAATCCTTGCGTAATGAAGACCCAGAGACGTAGAACCTTCCCTCATAGTAGGAATATCGACGGATGGTTTTGGCCTGTTGATATCTCCTGGGGGGTTACTTAATCAAACAGAACATAACTCCTTCATCTACAGTGACACTACATGTAGAAACCTTATAGGTCACCATGTCAGAACGTTGGCGTCTCTTCAAAATACATTTAAAGCAAACGCAAATTCGAACACACGACGACCTAAAGGATGATATACGCAGCATAAGCCATCGCTAGTTATTTTGTATTGTTCAAGAACTGATCAGTAGGGTCAGCGGGTGTCAGACCCTCAGGAACTGATGTTGATGAACTGTCTCTATACCAAAACCCAGAAAGTAGTATTTACTACATTCACACGTCACATTAAATGCACTGGAATTTCAGTACAGAGCAACAGTTCTCATCCGACGGATAAGGAAAAATAATCCAGGCTACCAGTTGATTGTAACAATCTACAGGGGGTCAATAACTATCAGCAAACTCTCATGAGGGGTCACCTTTTGCTAATGGGGTAAATGTGTCACACTGGAAAAGATACATTCTGGATTGTTGGATTTTGCCACAAATCAACGCTGAATTGTTTCACCACAAATTGCTTAAATTTCTTCTATCGGCAAGTGTGACATAGCCTAAAAGGGTTTACTTCTATGAAGATGTCTTTATTAATGGGCCAGTATCCAATATCGGGGAGTATGGACGCATTCAATGCTCCCCTAAGAGAGATGCCAAAGGGAAGACAGAAGAAAGAAAGAAAAAAAAAAAAAAAAAAAAAGAAGAAGGTCGACTCCATGGAGAACAACATGCACAAAGTGTACAAGTTTATACACAGCTGCTGAATACCTGAGAACTAGGTATTGATAGGTCTTTCAAAGGACGCAGTCTCATAAGGTCTGAGTCACTAGTCTGGCACCACTACCTGTTGGAGCAGCTCACAAGGATCCAATCCCGCTTTTATCCATTATTGTCATACATTAATCTTGTAAAATCATAACTTCACTTATATGTAAATGAGGCTGGTCAACATGGCAGAGGCAAGTGATGTTCACCATGTTCCCCCCCCCTCCTCCCCCCCTCATTCTGTGGTGGTAATGTAATAGGTAAAGCATTGCTGTGTTGTGCTGTATCCTGCTGACATGCTGTCACCCTAATATACAAGGTGAGCAGATACAGACTCAGCCTACCCATGATCTGACATGTTCTGCGTAACATGGCTTGCCGGAGTGCTGCATCATCCCTAACACCAACAAAACACACATGCACACACAGGCTGCAGGGGTCGTGGCCGCACCGAGCCCATCATCAGACAGCCTACATTTCAGCCACACATTAAACAAAGGTGTCAGTCATGACTGTGAGGGTGTGGCTGTACCCTCCCCACTCATGAATAGAGTGACACTTGATATGCCAAGCTTCTTGGACAATTCACGGTTCTTGCTACAGCCAGGCATTTTAGGACCTGACATTGCTTAGGTAAGGCATGTAGAGGACAATGACAGGATAGAGGCAATCATCATCTAATGGCAGTTTTAATGAAAATAATTTAGTTTTAGGGGAGGTTATTTTGACGTGACGGGTCAAGCTTTAAACGCGGTCACACTTGCATTTTGTTTGGGTTTAAACGCATGCGTTTCAAACAGTGAGGAGGAGATTTGCGTTAAAGTAACAAAACGCAACGTGTGACCGCAGCCTAATGCATAGTGTACACTGCTCACCATTTACCAATAAGATGTAATAGATAAGCATCTTGTTGAAAAGAGTATTGTTTTCTCCTATTCTTCTCATACTAATGCAGACAGTAACATCCATGCACATTATCAGTCCTTCACATCTAAATAGCAGCATTATATCCATGAAAGAAAGCAGGAGCGGAGTGTGAAGAACATATTATTTTGTGACGTAGAGAAGCATCAAGAGCAGGTAGAGACAGAAGGGTGAACAAATCTCAGTCCCTCACCTGTTTTCCAATGCACAATATGTAAAATACCAGCCTGAACTATAGACAAACTGCCCTAATGGAGGCACTTGCCTGCCAGCCTGTAGACATCTTTTGCTCGTTCACACGACTGTCAGGGGAACGCAAGTGCAGCATACATATGTCCCCCATAGACGGCTATGGCACATAGGGCTGCGGTACTGTGAGCACAAACAAGCACTATCTTTTTATGGAGAGGGCAAGCCAGCGTCTCTCCCCACTGCTCTCCCGTGTGCGCCACACGTTAGTGTGAACGTGAATGAGGGTGTCTCTACACGACATAAGGAAACGTGTACCGACGGTCCAGATCTACGTCCCCCATGGCAGCTCGGGCCATGGCACGGTACCAGTGAGCACTGTACCAGTGGCCTGCAAAAAAGCTCTTTCTTTCTTGACGAACGAGTTCGTCGGCGGCCTATTGTCTATGGCGAGGGAGGGAGAGCAGCGTGAGCTCCCCTGGCTGCAGGATTTCCCGAACAGCATTAATCTGCAGCCATTCTGCAAAATCAGACCCAGGCAAAATCATAGTTGATTTCGCATGAAGATCCACAGAACATGAGCAACCAACTCATTTATTTGCTCTGGATCAAAAATCCAAAAGGCTTTTCCGCTGCACTTTTTCCTCAATGTGTATATGGTTATAAATCCCATGCACTGCAATGCTACTGTATCACACTGTGAATTAGCCGCAATTGTTTTCTGCACGCCAGCCTTACCTAGTACTTACATGTGTGGATACCCTTATATCAACCAAACTCACATTAAAATTACACATAAAATACACCTATCACTAACCTGTCTGATTTTCTGTAGTCCTGTAGTGAATGGAGCTGGTGGTCACACATGTTGCACTTTGCGCCAGTACATGGGCAATCACAGACATCAGTTCTTGTGAGAACTTGGGTTCACTGGTCGAGGAAAGTAATAGTGCAATTTGTGAGACTTTTTAAAGTATATTGATAGCATGGGAAGAGTTGTTGAAAGAAGATTCTCTATTGTTATTGATTGAAAGGACTAAATGTTTCACAACCTGAACTGTATTCCAAGCCCAGTGGTATAACAATCATTTTTCATATGCTCGCAACACACCGGAAAACCTCCCAATGTGTACACGATTGTATTTATAGACATATATCACATTTATATTGCCTTGACGTGCACAGTATACGGGGAATATGGGATGCTAATATGAAGAAATATTTCGATCCTGCTGACAATATATATCGCATAGCAAGAGGAGTCTATGGAGACAGATGTGATGTGGGGCATCCATCTCCTACCTCTGCTGAGCATACACTGGTGGAGAGGTCCCAGTGTGTAAAGTCCCAAAGGAACAGCTACTCACTCCTGCTGTCAGGGGGAAGGGAAGAGGCAGAAGTAGCCCTCCATTGTGGAACACTGCAAGGAACCTCAGACGTACCCGTACATGGATAAGAAAAACACAAGTGTGAATGACCTTGAGGTATACACAGGAAAATCTGCAGAAGAATAGAAAAAAAAGCAAACTGATTGATATTTCAGAAATCCTCATGTTAACCACTTTGCGAAAAAAATCGTGCAGTGTAAAAAAATTGTCAGAGTGATTTAAATTACGCAGATTATTTTTCTTGCTAGTTTTCTTTCAATAGGTTTCCTTCATTTGCATGGCAGAGATAAGCAAGCATATGATAAAATATGTGTGGTGTATGCCACGGTTAATATCCACACATGCACTCTCATGCAGATATAGCGAACGGGAAACTGTCACGCCACATTTTTCACAATACAGGTAGTGTAAGTTTCCCATAGAGCCCTAGTAACCAACGCGCACTTTCTTTTAGCTAAAAAGTATTCCCGCTCAGATTCCCAATATAAACTTATAACTTTACCTGGTATCTAAGCATGGCTACAAGCGGTTGAGGTGGGTGTTGGCCTCCTTGGGCTGAATCCAGACTCTTTCCATCCCTCTCTTAGTAGCTGTAATGTCCATGGCCCAGTGACATCATCACAGTCCTTTAGCTTTTAGCATTAAAAACTGTAAACCATGCATATATTCTATGAAATCACAGCAGCTGCACGGAGAGGAGAGTCGTCCATGCAGGTGCGCTGTGATTGTTTAAGTGGTTATATATGACAGGGTTACCTTGCTAATTTCACTAGCTAAAGGACTGATGGCAACCTGGGTTTTTCCACCACTGGCATTAGGCCATCTCTCGACTCGTCTCCCAAGATGCCTAGCATACCAGGCAAGAACTAACTCTAAAAGAAGGTGGTTAGTTAACTATGTGATTCTAGAGGGCTCTAAAGGTAACCTGTCACACTGCATTTCGTCTGAAAAATGTGTCAGAGGTCTTTAAACCATAACAAGCCTATCAATCCATGATTCACCCCAGAGATGTGCTGGCCGTTCACAGCACAGAAACCATGTGGAGGTGCTGGAATCAGCGCTCATATGTGATAACAGATGCACGTTAACTCTGCCTATACTCGCTACCGTTCTGTTGCCACGATTCATACCAGCTTGCTTCTCACACGGGACGCTCAAGACTCCTCCTCTCACGTACCATCTCCAAAGAGTTGTCTGATAGTTCCTGTGGTTTGACGTGGGTTCTTCATCTACAATCCACAAACAATACTGCGGTTGGTTGATTAGATTGTGAGCATCCCCAGCCCCATTGGCCGCACGCTCCAAGGGCGCTTACCGATTTGGCCAGCTCTGCCCTGCAGCGCTGTATAATCTTTGTGCCTATATCAATAATAGTTCTTTATTTATTATACAACTATGATGCTAAGTCCATACCCCTGCCACAGCTGTTATTATAGGATTCACTAACAAGTAAGCAGTGGTTGATTTAAGACTTTAATGAATTGATTAGATGCTCATTAGAAGGTGAAGAGTAGTTGCTGAAGTGAAGCTCAAACAAAACTCTAAACAGCCTGAAAGAAGCTTATCGCTAAACAGCCTCATCATAAGGCCTACCTGCACACAAAAAATGTTTTTCCGTAGCTGAAAACGTACCGTTCACTTGGGCCGTTCGTCAGCAGCATGTCAACAGTATTCTACAGGATTGCCAGATCAAAAAAGACGAAGTGGATAAAAGTGCTGAAATATTCACAGATTATTAACTTTCCACATGGACGAAGTAGAGTGCTTTTCCATGTGGCAACAGTGAGAATGGACTGGCGCTTCGCACACTGCGATAGGCCAGACCCCATCTATGAAACATAGTGCGCAGGCATGAAATACTGACTGTGGTAGCCAAAACACCTATGCACATGAAACATGGCGTTAGTAGAACGTGCATTGCGCACCATTAAGACTGTTTTTAGTTGCCAAAGGAGAAACTTGTAACTGTATTTTATTGCAAATCCATAAATTCTAGTGGGCACAGGCATCGGTCATGGAGTAGGCTTTTATCTCATGAGCGACAGCCAGACTTTAGGCTAGAAACCCACTCGAGCATATGCGACTCCGGGCACCACCTATTGATAAGCTCGAATAGTGAGCGTGAACGCGTAGCTCGTCTGACAATAGCTACACCCACCGATCTATGCAATATGTTTGTCTGCATAGGGCTTTACATAGAAATAGTGTTTGATCATGTCCACTGCAATCTCAGATTGCCTATTGCCAGCCGGGGAACTCTCCAGTGATTTATTTTGGACAGCCAGGAAGGCGTCTTTATCGCTTATTATTTTATAGTTCATTTTCTGGATGATACGAGTACGCTGAGCCTTTAAAAAAACAAAATGCAGTGTGAACATACCCTTAAGTAGCTTAATCGACACAGTGCTCAAACGCGAGCTCAGGCAGCGCACAACCTGCTGAGAACGATTTTCTTTGCCACCAGATTATCAGGATGCTCGGTATATGGGACCTGTCATTTTTCTGCTTTAGTGCATCATGTAACAAACTGATAATGCATAAGGGTGGTACACAACTATGCCTGGCCACAATTTCCCATTACCTGCACATAGATCTTAAATACCTGAAAAAATAGGAAAATTTAAATGTTAATGGCGGCCACTATTGAGTCCTATATAATACTAACTTTGGGGTACAGAAAGCTTTTTGTTCTTGTTTCCGTCTTTAAAAACTGCCCTAAAAGCTTAACAATGTGACGTTCAGTCTTATGCTAGGACATGTAGTGTCTCTCCGCTACATATACGGTAATATGATGACCTGGCATGTTCTCGGTGTGCGGTACAGGTATCAATTGTATTATACGTATAATTAAACACTCAAATCTTGAAGAAGACTATACTAAATGATCCTATAAACTTTCATATTACAATTATGAGCATGGTAACATCCTTGGTTTTACTACTCGTGTAGCCTTAAATCACTGGCCTGAAAGTCTGATGAATAAATGAAGAGTCTTTTGGAAATACAAAGAGGAAATATACATAAGCATTTGGAATGCATTTACTGTGTCGAGGCATAGTCCACCAGGGGCTGCAGAGCTTATTCCATTGACCCTGGCTTATACCCACAAACTGTAGATCCCCTGGTATATTTCTGACCGTGCATATCCAGGAGCTCTAGAACCCCTTTCACAGTCTGGATGACAGTCCTGAGACTTGTGGATGGGAAGGCAAAGATCTCTCAAGTATGTCCACAGACAGTAGGGTTTGCTTACACTACTTTAGGAATAACATGGTCGACTGCTGGGCTGAGTAGATGGTATAACCATGTCCATGATGGAGTCGGGTTCAGGGATGGTAGTGGTGTAACGCTGTGTCATGTTCGATGCCACCTCTTGCAAGCAAGCCTTATACTACTACTGTATAAGGTCGTATGTCATGTGACCAGTGGGACACAGCATAACATGCAAAAGTTGCCTTCATGGCAGCATGTCAGTCAGGATGAAAGTCGGCAGGCGACCAGATATGGGCCACCAGGTCTCTTATTAGCTGAAACTGCCTTAATTCCATGGGCCAGGCACAAGGGTTGGGGTATTTAATTGTCCCACTCTATGGCAATACGTAGTTGATGGAAGAAACGCAGACATCAATTGAACCCTCCGAGCCAGCGGCCTTGGAGATAGTCAGGCCCACACCAGTGGCAGACAAGCCCCATAGAGCACATGGCTTGCAGATACCTGCTGCCATCAACACTTATGCCGGCTAGCCCCTCAGGCTTGCTCTGTGCATCACTCTAGTCACTAGCTGCCCCGTATTAGGCCCCGGCCTCAGGCTTCTCCCTCACATAAATGCACTAGGCCTGCATTTCCCGCCCGGACTCCTTCTCTCTCTCTATCACCACCCTCACTGTCCCGGGGGTCTCGTGTCCATGGCTCCCGGGATAAGCTTCCTTCATGTTCCTCCCTCCTGCCGTTTCACGTCACAACACCGAGGCCACCCCTCACGTGCGTCGCTACCCCGGTGTCGCCGCGCTAGTGCCTCGCTGCCCGCTCCGTGTCGGGGGCGCGCCTGACTTGGCTCATAACCAGGAGAATGTCATACGCATGCGCACAGCAGGGTGGGGTTCCAGAGGTGCGCATGTACCTCACAAGGTGACGCGGGCAAAGACCTTGCCGCCGTGTTAGTTTGATACACGCATGCGCAGTCGTGAACCTCGCTTGACAGCTTCCTACTCCGCATATGCGTATCTGTACTACAGCGATAAGAGGAGAAAGCGCGATTGCTGGCGTCTGTGAAGAGAATGTGGCTGGTACAAGATTTTCTAAAGACCAGTTTGAAACCATGTCTCTACTGTTCGCTCATACATCTTTTTTGTTAGACAGCTACTGTATTACGGTATGAGTAAAGGGCTTCGATAAAATGGCCGCTGGCTATACGCTGTGCTAGAAGACATGACAGCCTCCACGGAATGAATTCAAGCTACCTGCTTAGCGCAATGGCGTTGGAATTTGGCGAACACGCACAAGGTATTAGGCGTACAGGCCCTTGCACTTGTGGCCGCGTATCGAGCGCGTCGCGAAGACTGGGAGGCGCTGCGTTGCTGACAGACTGAGCGTCCTGTAACCCTTGTGTGCCGATTCTGTCTTAAAGAAACAAACCAGCATGAAGGAAAACTAGTGTCATTTTTTTACTTCTATTGCGATCAGCTTACAAATATAAACTATCATCACTTCTTTCTGGCTATTCTGAGCAGACACTAAATGTATTTACATTGGAATTGGTATACTAACCTATGGGGTGATCGTTCCACCTATTGGTGGATCCACCAGCCAGCCGAAAAAGAATTTAAATTGGATCCAGTAACTATTCCCATTCGCCTGCTGTTTGGGCAAATTTGGCAAGAACCGCAAACTCTTAACCTCTTCTTCTGTCCCTTTGTCCTTTTACTTCCTTTAGAAGCCTTAAATTAGTCATTAATGGAACGTGGAGACCCACATGTAGACAGGTAGCCAGGATCCCCATACATATTACATATTCTCAGATCCGATAAAGTTTCCTTTGGTGTCTCATCTAATGTGTCTTTTAGACTCTTAATTTTTTCCTCTTAGCCATTGATTTCAATGTTGAAGGTCTTCCATCTCTCGGTCATAGCCGTACTGAGCCCGCTAATACACCCAGCCCAACAAATCCAGAAATCATTAGACATACTCAGGCAAAGAATATCTTCTCACAATACTTATTTCAATCAGTTACCAATTTGCCACCCTCTTCATCCATTTACTCTTTTGAACCATATTTGCTGATAACATTCCTCATTCATGAGGGCTTCTGTGATAGGGATCAAATGTCGCAATATCCGCATGGGTGTGAGATCCTCTTACCTGATATTTCTCTTGTGCTACCCTGACCAAATTGGCCTTTTGGCTGTGTGATCTAAGGGTGATGTCAGAACTTGTGCCGCTTTGTCTGCGATCGGGTCCAGGCCTCCTGTGTTTTTGCGTTCATTTAATGCAAAACACCGGCGGCTTGTTCCCGATCCGCAGGCTTTCCATAGAAACGCCGATGCATCGTTCCACCCGTCCCGTGACAAGTCGGCAGTCTGACATCACCCCTGAGGGGCCGCGTTCACACGTTGCGTTTGACCGCGTTTTCATTGCGTTTAAACGCATATCAAGCTGAGGAGGGGTGATTTTGCTAATTACATACACATCACTGTTTAACATTTCCGTTTACAAAACGAACGGAAACGTTAATGTAATTAGGCCAAATACACCCCTCATCAGCTTTGTATATGACTTTCACACGCAATGAAAACGCGACCAAAACGCAAAACGTGTGAACGCCCCTAATGTTTATGTCAGAGAAAGACGTGGCGCTTTGTTGTCCCTGCGCTTTGGAAACGCTGCGATCAGGCCAACCGAGTTCCTCGATCACAGGAGTTTCCATAGAACCAGATGCGATCAGCCGCCCATGTTGTTGGGGCGCGACATCTTGTCTGCGTTTGCACCGCGCAGACAAAGCGCCACGTCTGACATCACCCTAAGGATGTTGTGTCTAAATGTGCTGGCCTGTGTGTATTAGCCTTACACATTGTTTATGGGCACAATAACCACATCGGGTACCTTCACATGTGGCAGAACTGCGGTAATCCATTCTACAAGCATCAGAAACTACATAAAATAGTCTTTTATTGATTTCTCATATAAACAATGCAATGATTTTGTGGCAAAATTTGTATTGAATTTCTGCTCCTTATTAAGTAGGAAAAATATTCTACTGCAGAACTTTTGATGCAATGTGTGTATAGGATTGTTGTAAATCCCATACAATACACTGCTATTTTATTTCTCTTTTGACCTGGATCAAACCACATATTCTGTATTCAGGCTGGGTTTTTATGATACATGTAGATAATCTACTTTAAAACCAGTTTGGAAATGTTGCGGTACCTTGCCAGCTTATATAACTTTCCAAGCAATGAACAGCTTATGACAATTGGTCCTGCGTGTTGTGTGGATACTGACACAGCTTAATTGCATTGACAGCTTCTGAGCACCAAACAAAAAGCGACATTTAAACTGTGCCAATATCCACGTAGTCACACACAATGCTGGTTTGATAAAGGTCCAATAACATCACCTGTTCTTCTGAGGATTGCAAGACAATGGAATGAAACCACACAAATGCAAACATTTTCAGTGCCATATACCTTTGTCCTTTTGTGCACTACTTCTCCATTAGTCTAACCTATGTTTACATACAGTGTCGGACTGGCCCACTAGAGTACCAGAGGATCCTCCGGTGGGCCCTGGCTCAACCCAATTCTGAACCCCAGGGGTCCTTTAGAAAACACCACAATTTGGAGGCTGCTAGAGTATATTTCGCCGCTAGTCATCTCCTCTGTCAGTGGGAAAATGCTCTGCTATCCAGTCCAGTACCGCACCAAGCCTCTGTTTCTGCAAGTCGGGGCATTTCACAAGGCAACACTGTCTTTTTAGGTGCTACCTTGGGTCCTCTTGGGTCTTCTGTAGGTGCAGCGCCGCGCACCCATGCTCAACTGGCAGACGAGGGAGGTTATTCGCTGGGGACCGGAGTGCCAATCTAGCTGTTTGATGGTTCCTCATCCTGTGCCCATCACGGTATCCTCATTGTCAACCAAGCTACTGGTGGGTCCCCCTGCTTCATACAAAGACTTTGCTGATGTATTTTTGGAAAAGCAGCAGAGACTCTGCCACCTCACTGACCCTATGATTGCCCAATAGACTTGATGCCGGGCATGTCTCCTCCACTGGGACGAGTGTATCCACTGTTCCCAAAACCGCGGTCATGACGGCTTATGTGAAGGATAACCTGCAGAAGGGCTTTATACGCAAGTCTTCTTATCCTGCTGGTGTTAGATTCTTCATCCTGGCTAAGAAGGTTGGGTACCTCCGTTCATGCATCGATTATCGAACCTCAATAAAGTTACTGTGAAAAACCACTCATTGCAGGCCTGCCTTAAAAGGAGCAGCTAACATCATTTCAGTGATTGCTCCATTAACACAGGTGTGGAGATCAATCTGTCATGATTAAGTAATAATCACACCAATGGACACTTTAAATGGAGGCTGGTGCTTGGCATCATTGTTTCTCTTCTGTTAACCATCGTTATCTCTAAAGAAACACGTGCAGTCATCGTTGCCTAACAGGGAAGAATATCGCAGCTAGAAAGATTGCACCTCAGTCAACAATCTATCGCATCATCAAGGAATTCAAGGAGAGAGGTTCCATTGTTGCCAAAAAGGCTCCAGGGCACCCAAGAAGGACCAGCAAGCACCAGGACCGTCTCTTAAAGGGGTTATCCGGGTTTTGAAAATAACTAAGGTACGGGCTGGGGAGGGCTATTTAAAAATAATAAACATGTACTTACCTCGTCTGGCGCTGCCGATGTCCCGCGCCGCGGCCGGTCTTCTCTGTGAGCCGGTTTCAATACAAGGGAGCACAGGGAGCTTCCGGTTGGCCGGATGAACCCATCCGACACCATCTCTGAGCGTTTACAACGCTGAGAGATAGGGACGGATGGGAGGAGCCACATCCCAGGGGCACGGATCGAAGGGACCGCGGCGCGGGACATCAGCGGCGCCGGAGGAGGTAAGTACATGTTTATTATGTTTAAATAGCCCTCCCCAACCAGGCCATAAGAAATTTTTAAAACCCGGATAACCCCTTTAAAATTGTTTCAGCTTCGGGATCGGGCTACCAGCAGTGCATAGCTTTCTCAGGAATAGCAGCAGGCAGGTGTGAGTGCATCGAGATTTTGTTACTCATAATATGATTGCACTTGTATTTCTGTATGTGATAAAAACATCTGACAAACCAGAGTGCAACAGATCATGTGAAAATATAATATTTGTGTCATTCTCAAAATTTATGGCCATGACTGTACTCAAAAGCACAGAGGCACTTTACATATAGAATTTTGCAGCCATCTAGTGGAGTTAGGTAGGAATCACATCCCCATTTTTAGTAATTGTGCCATTCTCTTTTTAATTACGGTACATGTTTTTGTCAATTGGATAATACACTATGGACCACATATACTTACCCGGTCCGAGGAGTTCACAGAAAGTGCATTGTCCAACGATCATGCACTGTGATGCGATTCACTAAGATCGTGCGCCTGATATCCTGCATGTGTCACTTCTTCGCTCAGGTCCGACGGAGTTCATCTTCTTCTTCCTGGTGCATGTAAGTGCATTATCTCGCTACACGAGATACGACGGCCCGCCCCCCGATTTCTGACGCATGAAAGCCGCGCCACAATCCGATCGCGCGCGACACAATCCCAGCGCAACCCCCTGTTAAATACCTGTCAAAGCAGTGCAAATCCTGAAAACAGCGAACAAACCGATGAAAGTGTGATCCGCGACCCTTATTAAATAAGCCCCTATATATTTTTTATACAAAAGGTGTAGTTCATTTTTGTGGTAAGACTATGGTGTATAGTTTAACCCCTAGGCGCACCAGGACGTTATAGTACGTCCCCGGGGCTAGATGCTTAGTTTAACCCCTAGGCGCACCAGGACGTTATAGTACGTCCCCGGGGCTAGATGCTAAGTTATGAATTTATTTGGGTGCTATGACTGTCTGCATCAAAAGTAGAGAATTTAGAGCATTGAAAATAAAGAATTTTTCCAAATTTTTGCCAAATTTTGTTTTTTTTCATAACTAAACGCAAAAATTTGGAAAAATTCTTTATTTTCAACAGCATTGACACAGGATACTGGGGCGTGGAGGAGCCTTTACTCCTTGGCTCAGCTTTACTCCAAGGCCTGGCTACTACATGCTCCAGTAGCCTCTGCCGTTCATTTACATAATACTTATCAAATTGTTATGGGTGCTCCTGCGTCCAATGTGCCAGGTGCACCTGTGCCCCTCTGTGCGCCCCAGGTCCCCCGTCCTCGCCTCTTAGGGCACGCATGCGCCGGCATTTTGAGATTTAAAGGGTCTGCAAACCGATAATAGACGCTGGCTGTCTGCCCTTCCTGTTTATATACCGGCCCTTTGCTGTGTCCCCTGCCGAATCTTTGTGCCTTCTGCCTCAGAAAAAGCTTGTCCCTTATGTCTAGTGCTTGATTTGTGAATTCCCGTTGTGACCCCGATTCCGTCCCTGCTATGCTGCCTGCCCTGACCAGGTTCTGCTACCTGAACTGGCTGATCTTACCTCTATCGTGGTCCAGCAGTCCCAGCAGATTGCCGCACAGGGCCAGCAACTTGGACAACTCACCACCACACTGCAGCAATTTTTGGCTACCCAGCACAAGCGTCCAGTACTTGCGGGTTACTATGGTTGTCTCCTGCTGAACCCAGGCTGCGTCTTTCCATTCCCTCCAAGTATGACGGTGAGGGCAAGTTATGCAGAGGCTTTATTACCCAGTGCTCCTTACATATCAAACTGATGCCTTCACAGTTCGTCTCTGGGAAAGCCCTGTGAGACAGGAACGATCTGGTCACAACTACTCTCAACGCATTCCATGCTGAATTCCGGTCCGTCTTTGAGGAACCTCCCTGGGTGTCTTCTGCTGAGACCACCCTGCTGAACTCGCGTCAAAGGGACTCATCTGTCGGTGACTATGTGGATCAGTTCCGTACCCTGGCTCCCGAGCTAACCTGGAATGAAGCCGCCTTGGTTGCAACCTTTAAAAAGGGACTTTCAGGACAGGTTAAAAACTGCAAGTCTCCTGTCTTCCAAAGACCATGTCCGCCACCTTTCCGTGTCAGCTGCAGAGGAACAAATGCAGGTGGATAGAGCTTTTCTGACTGCTCAAGAGCATACCAGACAAAGAAAGGAGAACCTCCGCCTCTATTGTACCAGCCCTGAGCACTTTCTTGAGACTTGTCCAGTCTGTCCACAGCGTGCGGGAAACACACGCACATAGGGTTCTTAGGAGAAACGTCCCTAGGTGAGAGCAAAGCTTCTCCACGTTGAATATTCCTGTTCTGCTCAGCTCTGGGACAGGTTGCCAGTTCCAGGCTTCTTCCTTCTTGAATTCCAGCTCTCCAGGAAACTTGGAAAAATGGATGTTGCCTCGGTCTCCCAACATCATCTCGCTGTAGTTCATCTCGAGAAGCCGCTAGTCATCTCCTCTGTCAGTGGGAAAATGCTCTGCTATCCAGACCTGTACCGCACCAAGCCTCTGTTTCTGCAAGTTGGGGCATTGCACAAGGCGACACTGTCTTTTTAGGTGCTACCTTGGGTCCTCTTGGGTCTTCCGTAGGTGCAGCGGCACGCACCCATGCTCAACTGGCAGATGGGGGAGGTTATTCGCTGGGGACCGGAGTGCCAATCTAGCTTTTTGATGGTTCCTCATCCTGTGCCCATCACGGTATCCTCAGTGTCCACCAAGGGGTCTCCCTGCTTCATACAAAGACTTTGCTGATGTATTTTTGGAAAAGCAAGCAGAGACTCTGCCACCTCACCGACCCTATGATTGCCCAATAGACTTGATGCCGGGCACGTCTCCTCCACTGGGACGAGTGTATCCCCTATCTGTTCCCAAAACCGCGGTCATTACGGCTTATGTGAAGGATAACCTGCAGAAGGGCTTTATACGCAAGTCTTCTTATCCTGCTGGTGTTAGATTCTTCATCCTGGCTAAGAAGGTTGGGTACCTCCGTCCATGCATCGATTATCGAACCTCAATAAAGTTACTGTGAAAAACCACTACCCACTGCCTCTGATTGCAGAACTTTTTGATCGCCTACGTGGTGTAAAGGTTTTCACCAAGTTGGACCAGCGGGCGGCATATAATCTCATCTGCATCCATGAAGGTGATGAATAGAAGACCGTCTTCAATACTCGAGTCGGGCACTTTGAGTAGCTTTTAAACAAAATATGTCCTGGGATCCGTAGTAGAGCCCAGGGGGTGGTGTGAGGATGTCATTTCGGCCGGGATCCAGTGGTAGATTTCCTTTAATTTTTTCTTTTTACTTAATGACAAAAATTCATGAAGGGCTTTTTGGAACACTAAACCTCTGGTCCATAAGAACCTGTGGGTGGTTTAGTGTCTCAAATCACACTGACAGATTCCCTTTAAGGACGCGGGAATAACTTACTCAAACAAAAAAAGACAGGGTAAGGGTACCTTTTCATTCTTTCACTCATTGTTATGAGCCCAGTCAGTGCTGGTTGTTATATAGCTAGTCACCTTCACACACATTTATAGCTGCTGTCTTTTGCCCATTCCCTTACTCTTTGGCTGCTAATTTACAGTCATGGCCATAGAATGATACAAATGTTAATTTTATAAAGTCTACTGCATCAGGTTTTATAATGGCAATTTGCATACACTCCAGAATGTTACAAAGAGTGATCAGTTTAACAGCAATTAATTGCAAAGTCAATATTTGGCTAGAAAATGAACTTTTTCCCCCCCAAACACATTTCAACTTAATTGCAGGCCTGCCTTTAAAGGAGCAGCTAACATCATTTCAGTGATTGCTCCATTAACACAGGTGTGGGTGTTGATGAGGACAGGACTGGAGATCAATCTGTCATGATTAAGTGATAATCACACCAATGGACACTTTAAATGGAGGCTGGTGCTTGGCATCATTGTTTCTCTTCTGTTAACCATGGTTATCTCTAAAGAAACACGTGCAGTCAGCGTTGCACTGCACAAAACTGGCCTAACATGGGAAGAGTATCGGAGCTAGAAAGATTGCACCTCAGTCAACAATCTATCCCATCATCAAGGAATTCAAGGAGAGCGGTTCCATTGTTGCCAAAAAGGCTCCAGGGCGCCCAAGAAGGACCAGCAAGTGCCAGGACCGTCTCTTAAAGGGGTTATCCGGGTTTTAAAAATAACTGAGGCCCGGGCTGGGGAGGGCTATTTAAAAATAATAAACATGTACTTACCTCGTCTGGCGCTGCCAATGTCCCGCACCGCGGCCGGTCTTCTCTGTGCGCCGGTTTCATTACAAGGGCGCACAGGGAGCTTCCGGTTGGGTCCATGGCTTGGAAACACCCCAGATCTTAATCCCATTGAGAACTTGTGGTCAATTATCAAGAGACGGGTGGACAAACAAAAACCAACAAATTGTGACAAAATACAAGCATTGATTGTGCAGGAATGGACGATTGCAGAGGTCCTGAAGAAGGGTCAGCACTGCAAATACTGACTTGCTGCAGTAACTCTTTCTAACTGTCAATAAAAGGTTTTGTTACTCATAATATAATTGCACTTGTATTTCTGTATGTGATAAAAACATCTGACAACACACATAAAAACCAGAGGGCAACAGATCATGTGAAAATATTATATTTGTGTCATTCTCAAAATTTATGGCCATGACTGTACTCAAAAGCACAGAGGCACTTTACATATAGAATATTGCAGCCATCTAGTGGAGTTAGGTAGGAATCACATCCCCATTTTTAGTAATTGTGCCATTCTCTTTTTAATTACACGTTTTTGTCAATTTGATAATACACTATGGACCACATATACTTACCCGGTCCGAGGAGTTCACAGAAAGTGCATTGTCCAACGATCATGCACTATATGCGATTCACTAAGATTGTGTGCCCGATATCCTGTATGTGTCACTTCTTCGCTCAGGTCCGACGGAGTTCATCTTCTTCTTCCTGGTGCATGTAAGTGCATTATCTCGCTACACAATTTGAAACTTAAATCCCACACTCAGTCCGAATCAGTCGGATTGTACGACGGCCCCTCCCTGATTTCTGAGGCATGAAAGCCGCGCCACAATCCGATCGCGTGCGCCACAATCCCAGCGCAACCCCCTGTTAAATACCTGTCAAAGCAGTGCAAATTCGAAAACAGCGAACAAACCGATGAAAGTGTGATCCGCGACCCTTAGTAAATAAGCCCCTATATATTTTTTATACAAAAGGTGTAGTTCATTTTTGTGGTAAGACTATGGTGTATAGTTTTTGTACATGTTATCATATGGATAAGTGTCCTGCTATACATTTAATGGATGGATATATGTAAAAAAAAATACTATGTAATTGTTAGTATATTTTTGTGCATAATATATTAATGTTAATTAATTCTATATTTAATTTATATAATTTTTTTTATTTTTTTCACAAAATTGTCCAACAGAGAGAGCTCCAATGAGAAAACCAATGCAGGCTGTCAACTGTAACAAGCCTGCTGTAAAAGTGGGCTGGCTATTCAGAGCTCTGGTGATGTCACAGCTGTGTGCACTGGGAGGGGAGGTTGTCTTCCTGAATACAAATGAGCACCAGCTATTTTACTGTTACCTGCGCTGGGTGCGTTCACATGGTCAGTTTTTTCAGATTCTGTTCCAAACCAACGTTTTATGTATTTTATACTTCATGTACACATATTAAAAAACCAATAAAAAGCGATTAAAACAAACAAAAGCATATCATGTCAGAACTGGCTTGTAGCTTGCTGTAGTCTCCGACGGAACTCTGGTGGAGATTATAGTAAATGTGGTGGGCCAGGCCTTCACATCCCTCTCCGCCCAAAGCAACAAAAACATCAAGAGTGGTGGGGAAGGGGAGATTTATAATTCATCTGGGCCTATGTTTTGAGCTACTGCATTGGAGCCCCTCCTAGGCATTGCCTTTATTTCATACAAATATGTTAAAAACTTAGACTACTAAATAGCCATATCATCACTGGACTCAGGCTCACCAAGGTGATTATCCTTCACCCTCTATTAGCAATAGGCACAGGTAGGCACCAAGGGGTCCGAAATCACACCAAGGAATATAGTATGCCACACTCAGCACTGGTTTCGTCTGAATGGTGTCCAAAATCTAAACTGTCTGCTACTAGTTAAAGCAGACAAGTGCAATGCCTATCTAAATATTACCCTGCCTGCTGAATCTAAGCCTCCTTTTGGCACTGGCTGCTGAGCTCTTGAATTAATGTCTCTCAAGGGCAACGTGTGCTTAGTTGCTGTATTGTTGGCTCTCCTGGGCACTGTCCACTAAGTTACAGTATCTACGCCTCACATGGACATCAACTCCAGTGCAGCTGTATCAAAACCTCTACCTTTCATGCAAGAAATAAAATTCTGCATCTTGATAAACTTGATTTATCGCCTTAGGGTGATGTCACACATGGCGTTTTTAGGCCATTTTGGGGCTGTTTTTAGTTAGTGCGTTTTCAGATCTTAAAAAACGCATGGGTCTTTTAAAAATGCATGCGTTTTTTGAAAACAAATGCGTTTTTAAAAATGGATGCGTTTTTTAACGCATGCTTTTTTTACGATCTGAAAAAGCACTAACTAAAAAGGGCCTAAAAACGCCATGTGTGACATCACCCTTAGTCTACAGAAGGTCAGACACAGGAGCTGCCGCAGGCTAGAATTAATAGGTTGGGAAAGGCCGAAAATCTTTTGGCTCTGACAACAAGCCCATAGTCTTACTGTATCATTAGAATAATTTTAAAAGTTGATTTTAGAAGGAAGGAGGCCATGGATAGCAAATATAAAAAGATTACCACAGTAACAGAGCCTGGATCTGTGAATAAATGTCCGTGGTTTATCATATTTAGATTTCCTTTAACATCCATGAACAGTCTGCACATAATCGACCTTCAATGACCTTAAGAATCATGAATGATATCATAAAATCATGGTCATGCACAGTTGGGATCAAATAACCGTTCATCTCCAGCCATTATATGGACAGTAAAGGCAGCTGATGAAATAAAAGACATTTCTGAACCAGGAGCTTTACTTTATATTTGCAAAAGCGGAACAGAACTTTTAATACATGTGTTCAGTTACCTAAATGTATTAAGCTACCTAATATTCCACCAGCCATACATTACAAAAACTTGAAGTAAATTGACCAACCCATTTAAGAGGTGGTCTTCCCTTACCAGATCTCCCATAACGTGCTCAAGTTTAAGGATTTTTCACCATGTGGCAATACCCAAGATATTATTTAGCCCGAAAGACAACAATTTGAATCTAAACAAAAAATCAGGGCATTCCAATTTAAGTGTGTGAGTGAGTGCTATAGGCAGGATCGCACCAGCTGAGAAATAGTGAATGGTACAGTAAACAGAAAGCTCCATTCTATGTGTTGTGGCCAAACCAGGTTACTGCAAAATAGGTCACATTTTTATCACTAGGAACTAAGGTGCCAGACGACTCAGAGAACAGAGCTGTCAGCTTTTTGTTCCATTCGATATTTATCTGCTGATTAGTAAAGCGGTTCTGTAGGGGTACTGGACCCAGCATTCTTGCATAAAGTAAGACAAGCACCATTATTGGTTCTACCGATATTTTAGTTAGTAAGCTTGGTTCTAGTGTTATATTAGTTACTAGGCTTGGTTCTGGTGCTATATAAGTTACTAAGCCTGGTTCTAGTGCTATTTTAGTTGATAAGCTTTGTTCTAGTGCTAAATTAGTTAAAGTGGTTATCTGGTTGTTAAAAATTACTGCGGGCTGGGCTGCGGCAGGCTAATTAAACATAATAAACATGGACTTACCTCCTCCAGCGCCGCTGATGTCCCACGACGCGGTCCCTTTGAGCCGTGACCGTTTGTTTACAGGGGCACAGAAGCCGCACACAGGGAGCTTCCGGTCCGGGATGTGGCTGGCTCCTCCCATCCGTCTCTATCTCTCAGCATTGTAAGCGCTGGGAGATGGTGTCGGATGGGAGCTTCCGGCCGGCCGGCCGGAAGCTCCCTGTGCGCCCCTGTATACACACCGGCGCACAGATGAGACAGACCACTGCGCGGGACATCAACGGCGCCGGACGAGGTAAGTACATGTTTATTATGTTTAACTAGCCCACCCCAGCCCGGCTCTCAGTATTTTTTAACACCCGGATAACCGCTTTAATTAGCTTGGTTTCTAGTGCTATCTTAGTTACTAAGCTTGGTTCTAGTGCTACATTAGTTACTAAGCTTGGTTTTAGTGCTACATTAGTTAATAAGCTTGGTTCTAGTGCTATATTAGTTACTAAGCTTGGTCTAGTGCAATATTGTTATAATCTTGGTTCTAGTGCTACATTAGTTAATAAGCTTGGTTCTAGTGCTATATTAGTTACTAAGCTTGGTTCTAGTGCGATATTAGGTAATAAGCTTGGTTCTAGTGCTACATTAGTTAATAAGCTTGGTTCTGGTGCTATATAAGTTACTAAGCCTGGTTCTAGTGCTATTTTAGTTGATAAGCTTTGTTCTAGTGCTAAATTAGTTAAAGTGGTTATCTGGTTGTTAAAAATTACTGCGGGCTGGGCTGCGGCAGGCTAATTAAACATAATAAACATGGACTTACCTCCTCCAGCGCCGCCGATGTCCCACGACGCGGTCCCTTTGAGCCGTGACCGTTTGTTTACAGGGGCACAGAAGCCGCGCACAGGGAGCTTCCGGTCCGGGATGTGGCTGGCTCCTCCCATCCGTCTCTATCTCTCAGCATTGTAAGCGCTGGGAGATGGTGTCGGATGGGAGCTTCCGGCTGGCCGGAAGCTCCCTGTGCGCCCCTGTATACACACCGGCACACAGATGAGACAGACCACTGCGCGGGACATCAACGGCGCCGGACGAGGTAAGTACATGTTTATTATGTTTAACTAGCCCACCCCAGCCCGGCTCTCAGTATTTTTTAACACCCGGATAACCGCTTTAATTAGCTTGGTTCTAGTGCTATATTAGGTAATAAGCTTGGTTCTACTGCTACATTAGTTAATAAGCTTGGTTCTAGTGCTATTTTAGTTAATACGCTTTGTTTCTATTGAATCTTAGTTACTAATCTTGGTTCTTAGTGCTAAAAAAACAAAAGGAAGGGGAAGAAAAAGTAAAAAAAAAAAAAAAATAAGAAAAAAAAAAAAAAAAAAAAAAAAAAAAAAAAAAACATTAGTTACTAAGCTTGGTTCTAGTGCTATATTAGGTAATAAGCTTGGTTCTAGTGCTACATTAGTTAATAAGCTTGGTTCTAGTGCTATATTAGTTACTAAGCTTGGTTCTAGTGCGATATTAGGTAATAAGCTTGGTTCTAGTGCTACATTAGTTAATAAGCTTGGTTCTATGTTTCGGACCTCCATCTTGACTACGTCCGCCATCTTAGATCCAGCGTCCACCTTGTGGGGTGGGGGGTATGCTTCCCCTCTTAGAAAGGCGATAGGGGTAAATGTTTTAATGCCCTATATTTTCTCATAATTCAGCTATTTTCCTGCATTTAAAACTGTTTTTGAATGACTTTTTTCACAATATTTCCTTTGCATTTTCTTACCGTCCTTCGGGCCTCTGTATTTCTGTTAGTTATATTTGGTTAGAGAAGCTTCTAGAGCCCATTGTGTAGATAAGCATGGCTGTAAACAGGCCTGTCATATTATCTCAAATGTGCTGGTACACCAAAGCATAATGGCCAATTGATCTATGTACTTATCAACATCCCAAATGCTGATCTTCTGTGTTAAAATATAGCTGTAGCTCTTTTTTTTGGAAATAAGCATTTTGATGTGAGTGCATTGGAAGACCGACTGTTTTTTTCATGTTACTCTGTCAGCTCGCGGGGCCGCAGCTATCTCATCCTCCCCTAAGGGTTTAATTAGGACTCCACCTACAAAAGCAAGATGGCTGTTGGGGCCTGCATAAAATCCCTAACACTTCCATATCTCTCTGACCGCACTTTTGCAGTGTCTCCTTTTCTGGATCTTTCTCCTTCTCGTCTTCCTCCGCGTTCGGGTTTCCTCAGGAGTCAGTCCTATGCCCTCTTCTCTTCTCTCTCATATGACTGCCCCCATTGGACAAACCATCAGCAGATCTGGTTTCCCAGTATCATCGTTATGCTGATGACACCACTACATAGTACTTGCACAGTACATCACCCCTGCCGCTAATCTCACACCTAGTGACTGGTCTCATCTTGCTGTCCTCTAACATCATATGTCCTCTTCTTTTTTTGACAACTTAATCTGTTAAGACTGACTTCTTGTCTTTCCTCCCATCACTAACCTAACCACCCTGATCCTCTCCATCTCGGCTGTGGGATCACTAACACAACGCCGCATTGCCCGCTGTCTTGGGGTTGTGCTGGAACTCACGCCTCTCTTTTCACCATATATTCATCTAATTTGTCGTCTCTTGCCTATGCTCTCAGCAGAACATCATCTCCAGAATCCGGCCGTTTCTGACATTTGAACTTCTAAAATGGCTAATTGTTGCACTTATTCCTCTCGACAGACGACTACGGTATACTCCCTACTAATTGGTCTTCCACTCTCTAAACTCTCTCCTCTTCAACTATTCTTAATGTCAGCAGCCAGCTCGTCTTCCAGGCCAAACCGCTACAAACACCGATGCCTCCTTGTTGTGGCCATCAATGCAACTGGCTACCTGTCTCCTTCCGTATTCACTTTGGAAATATAACCCTCATCCCACAATCTTGAATAGGTGCGCCCTCCCTATCTCTCCTTCGTCTCATCTCAGCTTCATCGCCCTTTGCCCGTGCTCTCGAGCTCGCCAGTACATTGATTCAATCTCTACTTAATCGAACACTCCCATGCACGCGCTCCGACTTCTCCCGATTTGCAGCCCAATTTCGTCTCGATGCCCTTCCCCAGACTCTGAGACTTAATACCACCCACGCTCCAAGCTTCAAACGTGCCTAAAACCCCATCTCTTTAGGCAAGCCTATCACCTCGTAACTGCATGAAAATGTCAACTCTCCCTTTACTAATAACCATCCTATGTCTATCCTATCTGTATCCGGGCAAACAGCAGATATATACCACTCCGGCTTCTCTGCGAGTCTTTTCACCTGGACCCCTGTAATAGTAGGCGGCTGATGGCTGGTTCAAGCAGTCACATCGTTGTTATTAGTCTATATTAATTATAACATATTTACTAGTGGGTCCCTTAGATGAGATATGCTTGCAGACCATTAACCAACCTCTTGTGTCCACCCCTCAGTCATCTGACTAGCAAGCTTGTAAGGCTCTTGTAGCCAAGAAGAGACACACGCAATCACTAACACAAACATATCCATGTATCAATGACATGTGTGTTCTTTGTATGTTATAAGTTGTATATGTCCCCTAGTAGTTGTAAAGCTCTACCGTACATTTGAGATGGCATAACATATAAAGTAATATGATGATCCGTATTAATATGTTACTGTGACTAATTATTCTTGCATCAATAAGTAACATCACATTATCTGCTGTTCTCACGATATTGTAGTGTAGTGTCAGCTTTAAGCTCTGGTATTCGAGTGTTATTTTACACCTAAGTTACGAGTAGGCCTTGGTTCTGTGCAATATGTTAAGGTGACTAGGAGCAGGTTCTAGTGCTATTGTTAGCTGAAAGCTTGGTTCTAAGTGCTAAATTATGTTAAAGTGTTGGGTTAAATCTACGTTAAATACTGCGGGCTGGCCGGCGAGCAGGCATAATTAAACATAATAAGACATGACTTACCTCCGTCAGCGCCGCCGATGTACCCGCAGCCGCGGTCCCCTTTATGACGTGACCGTTTGTTTACAGGGGCACAGAAAAGCCCGCGAACAAGAGCTTCCGTCCGGGATGTGGCTGGCTCCTCCTCCATCCGTCCCCATCTCTCAGTCATTGTAAGCCTGGCATGATGTGTCGGATTGGGAGGCTTCCACCGGCCGGAAGCTCCCTGTGCAGGCTATTATTTTTTAAGCACACGATCAGACGCACACACCGCGCGCGGATCAATGCGCCGACGAGGTAAGTACATGTTTATTATGTTTAACTCGCCCCCCAGCCCGCTCTCAGTATTTTTAACAACACCACCCGAGATAACCGCTTTAATTTAGCTTGGTTCTAGTGCTATATAGTAAATAGGCTTGGTTCTAATTCATGCGTACTTTATTAATAGCTTGGTTTCGCAGTGTCTATATTAGGTATAAGCCTTGGTTTTAGGATGCTTATTAGTATCAGCTTGGTTCTCTATCAATGCCCACATTAGTTAATAATGCTGTAGTTCCGAGGTGCGATAATAGGTTAATTAAGCCGGTTCTAGTTGCTATATTTTAGTTAAATAACTCTAATTGTTCTATGTGCTAATCTTGTTATCTAAGTCATTGGTGTTCTAGTGCGGCGACATCTAATAATTAATTTGGTTCTATTGCTATTTATGCTCTAAGCTTGTTCTCTGCGATATTAGGTAATAAGCTTGGTTCTAGTGCTACATTTGTTAATAAGCTTGGTTCTGGTAAGCACAAGTGATAAAAGCCTACACTGCCAGACCCCAAACAGCACCCGAACCGTAATCATATTTAACAACCATCATCTTTTCATTTCATCTGTAACTTACATAGGACTGCTGTCTCTCCGTACATAGAAAGCAGTCCTGTGTAAAGTTTAACATGTCGTACATGTGTGTTGAGGGGCAGCAGTTAGCTGTGGGAGAGGGCTCAGTCACTTATAGATACGCCCAAGTGCCAACTTATATGCCTTTCTTTACTCCAACAGGAAAAGCCAGTGCAGTGACCTAATTTCACCTCCATGTGCTGGCAGCAGAGCTGTGCCAATGTCTATGTACAGTCACTGGCAGGAAGTAGGGGAAAGGTAACTCATGCTGTACATGGCTGCCAGCTCCTAGCCGCTGTCTCCTGCCAAGTGCATGCTGGGAGCAGGGGAGGAGTCATGCCAGGGGTGGGCGCGGTTTGCCTATGACTGCTCCGCTCGTCTACCCCTAGTACGTCTCTCAGTAAAGCTCTGCCGTGTAGACCCGCCCTAGTAGGCGTGGCGGAGTGTGATTGACATGTTGTTGTGATCAGAAACCGGTTTGGCCCGGCAAAGATCCGCTGGAGTGCGGGATGTGGCCCCTAAGATGCTGGGTGCTGGGACCCCGATGGGGAAGGGGCCGCAGGTAAGACCTTGTATACAGTGTGTGTCATGTCTCTTACTCCATACATGATGTATGACGCCACATGTGCGCTGTCACATCCTGTGTCTGTAACATGAGCTGCTTGTTTTCTATATAACGGGCTCATCGTTCTGCAAACTGGCAAAGCATGCTGGGAGTTGTAGTTCCACACGACTTTATGTATAGTAATATAAATTGTACAGTGTATTGAATGCAGGTGTACAGTATAATTGTGTGTATAAATATATACAGTGTATATACAGACACGTATATTATGTAACAGATGTGGGGTGGTACATAGCAACTTTTATTGTCGCCACATGATATTTATAGAATTTTTTTTGATGTCCATATCACTTATAGGCATATATATATATATAACTTATAGACTGTAGATAACACACATTAGGTTATTTTATTCTTCCGGATGTGTAATAATGGCGGCACGTCCCGGCATGTTCTTCTGTAACTTGTTTATGCAGCGATTAATATGCATCAATGCCCTGTGTCCCCAACAGACACTGTGAAGATGCTGCTTATCGTTTATCATCCAGCAGGGGGAGACTGTGAGCCTCCCATCAGGCAGCAGGTAAGTTATTAGTGTGCCTATAGATTGCTAGTTCAGCTTTGTTATCTGAGCGCT
This sequence comes from Engystomops pustulosus, assembly GCA_019512145.1. Classification (NCBI taxonomy): domain Eukaryota; kingdom Metazoa; phylum Chordata; class Amphibia; order Anura; family Leptodactylidae; genus Engystomops; species Engystomops pustulosus. Next base: position 41,693,532 of record CM033646.1, read on the forward strand.
GTAATGGCGGTCACGCCTGCCCCAGGGTGTGAACAGATAAGGGGGTAGGGGTGTCGTTCAAGCTCTGAAGGCTGCGTGTGTACTGGAGATGAATTTCTCTACTATTTCTGCTCCTATTTTTTTTATTATTTTACGCAGGTTCCCCCTAAAGCATAACTCATGGCAGGGATGGCAGTGGAGGACCCCAGTACTTCCCGGTGTGGGATCACCCCACTGCAGCAAATAATGGCCTCAGGAACCGGTGCTCTTCTCACCTCACTTTTTGGTATGGTCCAGCTGTAATATAAGGAAGGACAGGAGGGGTAGTGACTTGTGATTACCCGTATCTCACCTACTTTCTCCTCCTGGGTATTTACAGTGACGCCCCTCGACGTTGTGAAGATCCGACTGCAGTCACAGAAGAAACCATTCTCCAAAGGTAGTGTCACCCTTTATGTTACTTGTCCTCCCACTGCGGATTATGCTACACTAATCCTACATGTGCTTCACATGCTTCCTAATGTCAGTGTCCTCGGAATACTTTTCCGGCAGCACCCCCTCCTCCCTTGCATGGATTGATGTGTTATAGTCTCTATAGGACAGACCATTGATATGCACTGGGTACACAGCTGGTATTAAACTTCAGTTATAGGGTTGGATTAAGCAGAGGAGGATTTTTGTCCTCAGTATGTGTAAATATTCAGGCCTTACCCTGCTGATATGAATGGGGCAGAGGTTGCTTGTGTACACCTTTGCTTCATTCAATTCTGAAAGCTAAGCAAAGGTAAATGCTGTACACCAACATCTTTGGTAGTTAAAGGGATCAGTGTGTACTGAAATGGGGGACGTGGGACCCCAAGTGACCAGCACCAATTAATAAAAAATTTTGAACTCTCTGCTTGCTGTCAGTGAATGAAACCATTGATGTTTTGATGTGGCTTGTTACAAGAGAGTGCCCTGAGATTGTTGGGGTTCCTCATTCATAACGTGACTGCTTATCTAATATGCAGTGCCTCTTGTCTAGTTAATTCACTATAAGGGCAAGTGTATAAGTTGTAAACTTTCCATGAAAAATTTTCCTCCCAGTAATTAACCCAATAAAAATCGGTGTGAAATTTGCAGCGGATGACAAGAATCACCAATACGTGGAAAAACTGTGCTGCAGATTTTGTAGACATAACAGAATCTGTGCATTCTCCCTTACACTCTCAGATAGTTCCTGTATAAGATTTGCATGTGTTTTAACACATTACTGTAGAATTATTTTTTTAATATATAGGAACGTTAGTTAGAGGAATTGATAGAGGCTTAGTTAACTTATGCTCTAACTCTTTACTAGTACTTGGGTTTGAGTGGTATAAATATGCAGGGGCACTGCTATAACATGTATATCTTATATTAACCCCTTCCTCCTGCCACTGTCACCATTATTACGGAACATCTTGTATGTGTCCGTATGTATTTGTAGCAGCAGAATACAAATCCCATGTGTTCCCCGTGTTCTTATTCCTCATTTGTTCCTCTTGTGTTGCAGTAATGTCTGTAAAGTCTCTTCCCCGGGCACCCCCCTTGCGCCACCCCACATGTGAGTAAACAAATCTTGACCCGTAGCTCTCCGCTGCTATGTTTCTTTTAGTTGCTCTTTGATCATAAATCATGAGTTGTGTTCTGTGTGTTATTGACCTTAGAACATATTCTGATGAGGAAGGATATTTGGGCTGCTTTTGTATTGCCTGTGACTTTGTGTAAATCTTCCCTGTACATCTGCAGTCCATCAGATCAATATTTGGGCACCAGTTTATAATATATTATTACTAATGTCATATAACCCTAAGTAGTGGCCAGTGTCATACATGGGGTTACCCTGTGCCTGCTTGTGGCCCTGCTAATCTCTAATCTCCCTGCTAAAACTGCTTAATAACTCCAGTCCATGTACTAACACATTGTCTCCCATTATACACCCGCTTAGTTCTGTCATTTTCCATTTGTGCCCTTTCCTCTTTAATCTCACCCAGCTTTTTTTTAACATATAACCCAGGGCGCTGTTTCCTGTACTGTAATGGCCTCATGGATCATCTGTTTGTGTGCCAGCACGCCACAGCTTGCAGTACCTGGTATCGTGCACCTACCCACTTCCATGGCACGGTGGTAAGTGTTATAATACAGCTGTGTGGCATTGTGCTGTAGGAATAGCAGATGGGGTAGTTATTTTCTGTGGGGGGCACTAGTATCTGTCAGCTACTTCCTATCTCTGGAGTTGTAGATTGTAAACGTCTTAGGGCTTATTCAGACAGGCGTGTCTATTGTGCATCCGCAAAAATGCAGACGTGTGATGTTAGTGTTCAGTCCGTATTGTATCCACATCCGTTCTTTACATGGCCTTATTTGAAGGTTTTTTTTTTTAATGTTTTTGTTTTTTTTACATCTGCGAAAAAAAAAATGGATGGGTTTCTAATTTACTTTTTGCCCTTCCCAGTTGAGAAAAAAGAGACCGCATATGGATTTCATCTGTGTACCTCTGTTTTTTTTTCTTTTTGCGCATGTATTGACTTCTATGGAGATCCACAGTGTACATGTTGTAAAAAAAAAAAAAAAAAATAGAGCATGCTGCAATTTTTTTCTCACTGTCTGCTCAAAAATAAAGCAGGATAGCATACGGACGTCAACAACGCCGTTCTGAACAAGCCTTTAGAATGGATTTAGAGAAGTTTTGGCAGTGGGCGGGTGCTGGTTAGGTTACTTCAAAATTGAGTAACCCTACCTTTGTAATGAAAACAGGGGTCCCTATGCCACTAGGCTCAGCTCCAGGCAATACACGAAGTTAATAGTTATTTTTTTATTACTTCAGGATGCCTTTGTGAAGATAACACGTTATGAGGGTTTAACATCACTTTGGAGCGGTCTACCCCCTACATTGTAAGTAAAAGATCTTAAATGGATTGTCCCAAGTTTAATTGTTATCCCCTATCCACAGTATAAGGGCTGACATTCTAAATAGTGGAGGTCTGATAGATCCCCTGATAGATGGAGCAGGTCCAGCATGTATTCTTTTGTTCTTTTCACACTATATAAGAGCTAACCTGTTCCAGCTATAGCGGCAGATGCTATTCTATGAGTAAAGACAGAATGGGACACCCGCTCTATTCATTGCTGGGGTCTCAGAAGATGGAACCCCACTAATCAGCATGTCATCCCTCCAACCCAAAGGAGATAACTTGTGTTTTTTGCAGCGTCAAAATCCACCTGTGTGCACATGCATTCACTAAACACTAGATTATCAGCAAACCTAAGGTTGAAGAAGTTACACCTTACATAAATTATTTTAGTTGCTTATAAATCATAGAATTATAATTATTGATTCTAAAGAACATGCAGTGCAGTATATAGTGCAGAGGTCTACAAGTTATCTCCCTGAGGTTTTTTTCCATTGGTTTCATCTATAATATTAATGAATACTGGTTATTGATTGTGAGCAAAGTGCAGTGTTTATCAGTGTTTCTATGGAAATTACATATTGATGGAGGAAACTTTATGCTATTGGATTACATTGTGTATTACATGTTGAATTGCATATAAACACCTCATATTTCAGATCTGAGATTGTGCCTTGTCATCTGACTTGGATTATTATTGTTAGCAACGCACATTACACTGTTCCCAGTGGACCATATGCTCAGTGTTTTTCTTCATCCATATCTATCCCCAGGTGACTCCTGTCTTTTTGTCTCCCCCTGTAGGGTCATGGCTGTGCCTGCAACCATTATCTATTTCACTTGTTATGATCAGCTGAGGGATTTTCTCTGTTACAACATGGGATACAGCGGCAGTCACATCCCTCTTGTTGCTGGAGCACTTGCCCGCTGTAAGTGTTTTTTTTTTTTCAAACATATTTTTTGGTTGTTGGTATATTCTATGTAATAACAATTTTATTTTCTTCATGTCAGTGGGTGCAGTCACAGTCATCAGCCCTTTGGAGTTAATCCGTACAAAACTCCAGTCACGACAGCTTTCATACATTGAGCTAGGAGCCTGTCTGCGATCTGCTGTCACTCAGGGTGGATGGTTGTCTCTTTGGAAAGGATGGGGACCTACAGTGCTGAGGGATGTTCCCTTTTCCGGTAATCATACTGTACAACAAAAAAAACTACACATTTCTCCCTCTACGCCATATATTCTCTACCTATATTTCCCCCTATTACTCCATATAACATCTCCCTATATCTCCTCCTATTACTCCATATAACATCTCCCTATATCTCCTTCTATTACTCCATATAACATCTCCCTATATCTCCTTCTATTACTCCATATAACTTCTCCCTATATCTCCTCCTATTACTCCATATAACCTCTCCCTATATCTCCTCCTATTACTCCATATAACCTCTCCCTATATCTCCTCCTGTTACTCCATATAACTTCTCCCTATATCTCCTCCTGTTACTCCATATAACTTCTCCCTATATCTCCTCCTATTACTCCATATAACCTCTCCCTATATCTCCTCCTATTACTCCATATAACCTCTCCCTATATCTACTCCTATTACTCCATATAACATCTCCCTATATCTCCTCCTATTACTCTAGATGTTCATATCCTCGTTCATGTCTTTTGTAGCGCTCTATTGGTTTAATTATGAGCTTGTGAAGAAGCGGCTCAGTGACAAGTGGGGGACGTCGGAGACCCAATTTCTCATCAATTTCACATCGGGGGCCCTGTCTGGAGCAGTAAGTTCTTTGCTGTATTTTCCTTTATGTGATGGGTATTAACCATTATCTACCAAATACTGCATAAGCAATAATATCAGGTTTATGGTTGTCCTTCTGCATGCTGCTCTTGTATAGTTCTGTACAGCCATTTCCCTAGAGCAGTGATGCCAGTCCTTTATAACGGTGTCCTCTCCTGTGTCCTAGGTGGCAGCCATCCTCACTCTGCCATTTGATGTAGTGAAGACTCACAGACAAATTGAACTTGGAGACTTGGAAATGGGTAAGGGGTATTCTATTACTGTATATGGGGATGTTTACCACGTTTTTAAAGGTATATACGTAGTTATAACTAGAGTTTTATTCCCATTGGATCTGATAATTCTTTTCAAAGAGTAGAGTCAAGACTTGGATGACTTCCCTCATATGCAAGGCAAAAATGTATCATTTCAGAATTTCTGGCATGTTAATGTTATGTCATGTGCATCCAGTTCTTAGGACATAGCAAATTATTACGTGGTGAAGGGGCTTAAAAGAGGTTAAGATGGCATTCAGTGGCTATATGTCTATAAACATCTCCTGCAATATCTTCCTTAAAGTAAATCTACCATTTGTTTGTATGCATTATGAACCAAACCTACCTTGAGAATGCTGTCGCTACACTGATGCAAGATTATATCTTGTTTACTACCTGAACTGAGAGGTTTTGCTGAAAAATTTGTATAAAATTAGGATAATGAGGATATGTTGCTCCTGTGGCTGGCCCAGCGCTCTCCTCATTATCCACTGCTCCAGCCTTGTCCTGCCCAGCATAAGCCGAGAAAATGTCATCACTGTTTTTTTGTCCCTGACAGGCAGAAGTAATCAACGGCTACACCCCTCCCCCAGCTGCTGTCTGGACAGTTCAGGAAGCTTCGTGTGTAATGTGTTTATGTAGGCAGAACCCAGCTTTCCCTAGGTCCTGAATGTTATAATTGTTTATTTATGTAGCGCCTACGCAGCGCTGCACAAAGCATGACAAATTGGTCTTTTTGAGCAAAACCACTCGGATCGGGGATTAAACAGGATATATTTCTGCATCAAAAGTTATTAAGATATTGCCTTTAATCTTAACTTACTCTTAACTCCTTCAGTATCATCAAGACGAAAGCGATCCTCCACATGGGGGGCCATGCGCATTATCAGAGCAGAATCCGGCACCCGTGGACTATTTGCAGGTGACACACTTCAGCTCCAGTGAAATTATCTGTTTCCTTCTCATTCCTTTCATAAGTGACATTATTTAATCTTTTCTTTTACAGGCTTTATGCCACGAGTCATCAAGGTGGCCCCAGCCTGTGCTATAATGATCAGCTCTTATGAATTTGGGAAGAATTATTTCCAAAAGAGGAACCAGGAAACGCTTCAAAATATATGAGGTTCTTAAAAAAAATTACAGCCAACCAAATCCTAGCTATTAAGTCTGTGGCTAGAACAACCATATAATATATGGTGGACCATGCCCAGACTGATTTTGTGGACCACAAACTATCTACAATCCAAGAGTAGTTATTCCTCTTAGCACTTAAACCAGGGTTTGTATAAGCTGACAGTGGTCGTGACATAAATGCATGCTAAATCTGACTGCTATGGAAGAACCCGGGATAAGTGCTTTGTTACATGTATCCCATATGTTCAGTAATTGGGCGAGTCTTACAATCCTGATTCCATTAACACATAGATGTCACTGTATAGGTCCATTACTTACAAACGCCCAGGTCTCCGTCACAAAGCAGAAATGAGAAGAAAAAAAATCTATTTTCTAGATATTCCCATTGAACAGAAAAACTGTATTCAATCTTTTTTAAAACTCTTAGTGGAGAACCATTGTAAGCCATACAAAGTGATTGCTATTGGATGGTTTTTAGGGAGTTGTCCACGATTAGAAAAACATGGCTCTCAGGATAACACATGTCCACAGGTTGTGGTTTCTTATTACAGGTCTTTCCTATTCATGTTAATGGAGCTGACCTGCAATACTAGATGCAGCCCAAGGAGAGTAATGATTTCCTTCTCCTAGACATCCCCTTTAAGAATGTTTACAGTACCTGAAACCTTCAGATGAACTAGAATACTACACTACTGTTCAATGGGAGTTTCTTTTTCCACACTGACTCGAAGCCTTATTACTTGTACTCACTTTTCAAGTGTCTGTCAAGGTCTAGAATAGATTTCCATGCTGCCTGACGTAGTTTACGGGCCATGTCTTATAAAACCAAAGATCAAACCCTGGAGCTGCCGCTTTGATTCCTTCAAATCAATTCCTTGTCACTTTGTTCATCATGTGACCATGGAGGATCAAGCACGGACCCTTGAGTCAGGTGTGTTGGCGCAAGGTGTGGAGCCTAAAATGTGAGACAAACACCCACCACTGTATGCTAAGTTCAGGTGTATGCATGGATTGGCCTGAAGAAGCAGGCAGAAGACGACATTGGGCTGCTGTACTAGAAGCCGTGAAATATTACGGGAGGAGGTGGCTGAAAGCAGAGACTTTGGACTGTAAGTTTAGAAGGAGACTTTAAATCAGAGACTGAAACACTGGACTTGACAAGTAATAGCTCTAGTTAAAAGCCTTCTAAGTCTAAGCTTATTCGTGGTCACCTCCGTACCAAACTCCTGTCCCGCCGTGAATGGCACTGGAGAGAGATGTACGTAGAGTTCTATAAAGTGCCTATACACCGGTAGGAAGTTTTCTTCAGCCACTGCTGCCCCGGCTTCAAGCTACCAATCCAAGAAAGGGGCTTGCACAATGTCCTTTTCTTCTTTCCTATTCTAGTAGGAATTTTTTTGTTGTATTTTTTTGTACTGTACTGGTGCAGTCTTCATGCATAGAATTTTTTTGTTGTTTTTTTTTTCTTAAATGGAAAGTTAAACTTGCAGTCTACTATGTGATCCTTGGTCACCACTTCATTACCTTGTATGGTATTTTCACTAATTCAGAAGGTCCATTTTCTTAGTCATTAGTTCCACAGGAGCAGAGGCCAGTGGAGTGCATTTTTTTTCAGTGCACCTAAGAGACAAGTATGGAAATCTGCATACATTTGGGATAACTGCTTCCCTATGGGAAATTGAATTGTACCAAACTTTATGATTGGCCTCACATGAGCTTGTTCCCCTGTATGAAACTTGGTTTGTGTAGTGGCCGTTTTAAGCGGATTGAACGCAATTCAGTTGCACTAAACTTGTCATGTAAATTCAAATAAGCAGAGGAGGGTTCGGTGGACTCTTCATTTTTACTTATCCATAAGGATACAGGATAGCTTGTTTATTGGTGGAGGTTCCAGCAATGGAACCAACGCCAGATAAAGAGAACAGGAGTCCTGAAATGAATAGACTGGTAGGCCGAGCATGAGTGCTGCTGCTCCATGCGCTGATGGAGAACTGTACTGACAGGACTACCCTGTCCTACACAGCAAGGTATGGTGGTTGGATTGTAAGATGTAATATTAATTCTGGCCATTTATTGATGATTGTTAAAGCTGCATTGTACCGGTCCACTAGAATTCCTCCTGGCAATGTAAATAACATGAAAACCTGATAACATCCACTTACAAAGCAGAGGTGCAGCATGATGTAGAGCTATCTTTTATGGGGAATGCAAAAAAAATGATTTTTAAATGGTTTATGCAACTTTTCACATTTTGTATGTTTTTGTTTTTTTTTAAGATTGGTTGGTGGGCAAATTCTGCTCCACTGGAGGATGGCATAGAGAATGGCAAATAATCTTCCAAATACGAAATGTGACCTTTAAAAATCTGTGGTTCCTTGATCAAAGTGGACTGCAACTTTACCTTGGGGTTATCTAACCCTTTCACTGCCAACATTGCGGGCATACATGGCAAGGAAAGATCTGAACTGCTGCGCAGTTGTTATATATGTGTTACACATCACCATATGGTTGTTCCTGTGGGATGGCATGGAATGGGTTAAACCACACGCATGGGAGGATGTTGAGCAATATCTACAAACCACATTCATCCAGCTGTTTTGTTGGCTTGGTTATCATGCTACCATTATGCTAGTGACACAAATTCCTCATACATAGGTGTCCTGTCTCATCCACAGGTCCAATGATCCTATATCACAGGGCTGTTAGTTTGGAAGTTCAGCTTTGTAAACTTAAAGGGAACCTGTCACCAGGGACCTCATTTTCACCAATGGCCGGTTGCAGAAGCCCATTACAGCTGCCGTGCAAATATGTCTTTCTACCTTTTCTGTGTATTTGCATTACAATACATTTGTATATTTCTTACACCCTGACAGAATCCTGTGCCGAGTCCCAGGTTTGTTTTGGATTGTGACTTGTCTGTGCTGCTCAATCACTCCTCAGTCCCCAGCTTTTGCTCCCATACAATCCTCCTTCCTGCTCCTTCACTCACACAGGGACAGAGCTCACAGCCTGGTGAGCTGACATCAGTGGGGGAGAGAGAAGCACAGAGTGGGGGCTGAAAGCTGAGGAGTGGGTGAGCAGCACAGAAAAGTCACAATTTTTTTTAAATGCATCCAAACAAAAGCCAACCCCTGTGACTCACCGGAGGATGTTCTCAGGAAGCCAAGAAGGTTAAAACACACACTATATTGTAATGAAAATGCTCAAAAAGGCAGAAAGACATCTTTGCACTGCAGGTGTGATGGGCTTTTGCAACCTGTCTTTAGTGAAAATTAGGTCTCTGGTGACAGGTTCCTATGAGGACAGAACCAGATTTGGGAATCCTACAATAAGCCTGTTATAAGACTTTGCCCTTGGTAATGTTACCATGTCAGAAGCCAAAAGGATGGCTTTGTGATCCATTTGTCAATTTTTTTGTTGTAGGTTTTCTTATCACAAGAATTGGCTAAGGTAGAATTTTCTCCTTTTTAAGACAAGTGACATTTTCGCTATACCGGTAATCGCTTGGTTGCGGGAAGAAATGTTCCCGTATTTTGAAAGTAAATCTAGAGCGAAAGTAGATATGTATAATTTCCTTTTCATTTCTGGTTATACATGAAATTATAATGCGTGGGCTTGAGTTGTGTAGGAGCAAATAATATATCAGCTATAGGCAGGCATTGGTTTTATTTTATTTCAGGACCTCTCATTGGCTCACAATGAAAAGCTGTTAGACCACTGTTTTGTTCCACAGGAGCTCAGGCACAAGGTGCAATAGTGTCTAGTCATGGTATTCACTGTCAATAAACTGCATTTGATGCATGGATATCACTCTTTGGTGTAATTATTTTTGTGTCCCATTTTTATGCCTAAAGGAAATCTACCATCAAAGTCAATCACGAAAAGCAATGAGTACCTACAGGCGCCTGTAATGTGCAAGGCGCTGGTGTGATTGAGATCTAGCCAGCCGAGCACTGGCGCATGTGTGATGCACCTGTAGGGGCGGCTGCGGACACACATGCCGATGTGTGGAAGTTTGAAACGGAGTGTAGTGACATAGAGCTGGGGAAAGGGTTTTGATTTGTGGGTTCAAGCAAGAGCAGCCGTGTGGAAGCGGGCAGAACTTAAGTGGCATGGAAAGCTGTCCCGCCTCCTTGACTGCATAAATGAACATAGACAAGAAGAATAGTTTTTTTTTAATCACACAACAGCAATGCAGAGTAAGAGGATTAGAAGCATTGCGATGACTACAGTGTGCTCTAAGGTACTGTCTGGGGTTTATTTAACTGACCGGAGGTGACAGCTTCCCTTTAAAAGCTGCGGAGTAGCTCAGCTAATGGCAGATTTATAAACAGGACTTAGTGGGCAGTTGTTTGCATTGAAACTTCTCCACAGCCCATCCCCTCTGGAAAGGAGGGCATGTGCAGAAGCTCACTGGAGGCACGTCACAGAGCGGTGAAACAATTCAAGCTATAATTCTGGAATTTTAATGCATTTTTCACAGGCCTGCTGCTACTAACAACCCACACTAAGGTATGGTTACACAGATCTTCAGGGCCAATACCTAACACTGACTGTAGCTTTATTTGGTCAAACCAAACATTGAGAAAGCTGTAGAAACATATCTTGTTTGATCCCTGAACCGAGCGGTTTTGCTGAATTTACAATTATACAATTATGATAACGAGGCTCTTACCCTAATTATGCATACCTCTAATGTGCATAAGGCTGCCTGATTCCACCCCCATAAAACTTCCCAAGACCCTGTGACATCATCCAGCTTTCCCAGTATCCTGTCATTCAGGAACTTGGAAAAGCTGGGTTCAGGCTGGCTGCCCTACATAAGCATATTACTTTCACATACACAAAGTTGCCTGCACTTGTACACAGCAGCTGGGGGATGGTGCAGATATTGATTACTTCTGCCTGTTAGGGCCAACACAGTGAATTCAGTGTTATAGGCTTATGCTGGCCGGGACAAGGCTGGAGCAGTGCGTTATTGAGATAAAAGGAGAACGCCCAGTGCCCTGTGTGATGGCCACAGGAGCTCCAGAGACTCATTATAATAATTTTATAATAGTTTTCACAGCAAAACCACGCTGTTCAGGGATTAAACAAGATATGTTTCCTCATCAGTGTAGCTACAGCATTCTCAAGGTATGTTTTGTTCACAATGCATGAAATCAAATGGAAGATTTCCTTTAATTACAGACCAGCACTAGCCAACATCATTAATGCCAGTGACCGACTCATTAAAGGAAACCTACCATCAGGAATCTACCTATTACAGTAGATCTGATGGTAGGTTCACAGTTATGTCCTAATATACAGTTTAACTAGAATGCTAATTCTAGGGCGTGGAGGAGCCTCTCCGGGGAATGGGAGCAAAGGCTACTCCACACCCCCAGTAGCCTCTGCAACCCCCCCCCCCCCCCTGCATGCTCAAATCGGATCATCTGCTGAGCCCGGCACTGAAGCCAGAGTCACTGCACAGAGCTTTAGGAGCTGGCGGACAACAGAAGATTTGGCTTAATAGGTAGATTCCTGATGGTAGGTTTCCTTAGCCGCTCTGCAACACATGTGTGCATGTTGCCTGCTGGGATCGATCACTTCAGACTGACCAGTCATAGTGATCTGAGACTGAGCCTGCATATTCAAAGTATTCTCCCGCTCTCCAACGACATCATTCTGCATTTGAAGTTTTTGGAGAGAGGATTACTTTGTGATCTGTGAGACCTAGTACTGTAAAGCACCAATACACCCATCATTGTCTGTCCGTCCCCTGGGCCCATAACCGCACTTTTCAGTGCACAGTTCTACTGAACAGTATCTTACACTGGACATACTTTTTAGTACTCCTTTAGAGTAGTGTGCACACGCGAGGTGCGCTGTACTAGGAAGATGTGTTTAGGGGTAGGAATAGTGCACATGTAACACAATTATAAGTGCACTATGTAAAGAGGATGCTTTTAAGGATGAGATTAGTGCAAGAGTAATGCACTTATAAGTGCGCTGTAACTGTTTAGGAGTAGGAGTGGTGTACATGTAGCACACCTTTCACTGGGACATGCAATGAGGATCCTTTTTAGTGAGAGAATAGTGCATATGTAACACAACTAGGTGTCTCGTGCAAGGATTACAGTTTTAGGGAAACTTGAAGTGCACATGTTATGTATGTGCACTGTAAAGAGTATTCCCATTTGCTTGTCTCTTACACCCAGTAAACATCCCCCTGTGATCACCCCCACCCCTCCCAGTGATCAACCAGGACTTCATGCATTTAGTACTTTAGCACAGGCCAGGGTCGTGGCCCGAAAAACTTTTACAGTATTGGAGGCGTACAGTATTCTTGCCTCTGTCACAGAATCTGCTGAAGGGAACGAATACCCACGATTAGGGACTATTGGAGAACAGACATTTTGTACCACACCCTGATGTTCTGAATGGCTATGAGTAGAATGAGTTGAACCCACGTGGGAAATATGCAAATACATTTTCCAGGATGGGATAAGGAAAACAAAGACTCTTGAGCTACCTTGTAAGACAGTCCCTTTAACATCCAGCATGACTTTCAGGCTGCATTCCCGTGTGGTGTTTTTGTTGCATTTTTAAATGTATCCAAAACCAGTGGGATGGAACTTGGCCAAAACGTGTTTAAAATGCGACAAAAATGCCACGTTAGAATGCAGCCTGAGGAAACCGAGTGATACAACGCAGTATTCAAGTATACCTATTCCAGAAAAACAGCGCTGTTTCAGTGTAGTTATCTTCAGCGCAGTGCAAGGATCCGGTTTAGATGAATGAAAGGCTTTTGACTAGAGTCAGGAAGTAGGAGTTTTTTCCGTGGAATCGGAGACAAAATGGAAACAAACACAATGGATAGACAAAGGAAGCGAAGCACACATGCCAATGTGAAACCATCCTAACATGCACATTACATAAAACAGCCCCTTTAATGTACAAACTGTATGCGTCCAAAAGGGTTTATGAAAGTGCAGCAGTCTCTTCCATCAACTGGAATATACACTGGAATTCTGTACTTTTATAGTGGCTGTGCTGTGTATTGCAGGTATATGTAAAATTATTATAATAATTCCTTTATTTATATAGTGCTACACAGAGCTTGCCAAATCAGTCCCTGTCCCTAATGGGGCTCACAATCTAATCAACCTACCAATATGTTTTGGAGTGTGGGAGGAAACCAGAGGACCCGGAGGAAACCCACGCAAACACGGACAGAACATACAAACTCTTTGTAGATAAACAAGGAAGAGTCTGCAGCCCTTATCCGAGTGTCTCTCATAAGCTGTGGCCTAAGCTTTGATTGTATTTCTTATATTATATGTGACATAGTTTTCTCCCTTACAACATTTGACAGAAAAACTCAATTCTCCACTTGCTTCAGGGTTTTTCCACAAGATGGCTGCAGATGAGCATGTGCAACCCCTGTAAATGGGCCTGTGTATTAGCCCGATCCCACGGACTACATCCATCGCAAAGGATGAGAGTTCTTGCATTACACAGAAATGCGATGCAAGGATCTCCGATCCATCAGCAGAACTGCAGCACAGGTCCTGTCACGGCCAGGATGAGGCATTTTGGTACCATAGGCTGACAAGCAAAACTGTTCTGTCCCCCAAACCGGCCAAATTAGGGCCGGTCCTAATGGGAAAAATTAAATGCTCCAAATTAAAGATAATAAAACATAAATCTAAGTGGCCAACTGCTATGGAAACCTCTACAATAAGGCCTCCCAGCTGTAAATATAGAAATATATGTCCCTCCAGTGAAAATACCTGCAATGCTTATGCCAAAAATATATACCTACCAAGAATGTAGCAAACACATAGATGCCAATGACTAGGCCACATATATATTTACCAGCAATTAATAAACAGCACATAATATCCTGCACTTATAAATATATATCAAAAATTAATTTACTAAATTTGCCACCTCTCCTACAGGAGATGCAGGCATGTATAGTGGTTTGGAATAAATTATATGTCTGCGCTGGGTCATGCCAACCTGGTAAAAATGGTCATGATGCCCCTACTTTTGTATGCCTTACACAACGCCCCAGTGTGGATTCCTAAATACTGGTTCCGTAGGTTCCACAGCCTGTTCAGGGATTTAGTATGGAAGAGAGGGATCCCAAGGATCCGGCTGGAAAAGCTACAGATGCCAAAAGATAAGGAGGGTTTGGCACTTCCTAATGCTTGGGTTTATTATTTGGCTGCGCAGTGCCAACAATTTGGAGGATGGGATTTGGAGGAGTGGTAAAGCACTTTTTTGGGAACCCAGGAATCAGTAGCAGCGTTGGAAGCAGGATTCTTGGGCAGGGGGATACGCAATTGTCCGACTTTTAAACTTACGCAAAAGGTATGGGATACATATAAACACTTAATGGCAGTAGGTAGGCAGTAGTAGTACATCAATTGTATGCAGCTGAAGTGCTCAAGTCATTTCAACAATTGACGGAAGAATTTGGGGTTAGTAGGGCTATGTTTTTTAAATTTTTGCAAATTAGACATGCGATCCAGGCACAATTTGTAGATCAGGATATAGAGTTCTCCTCTATCGGAGTTCTTTCAGGGGTGGCAAAAGCAAAGAATATGAGGGGCCTGATATCTCTGGTATATAAAGTGATTCTAGATAAGGTGCTGGGAGATCAGATGGCTGATACTTGAAGGAAGTGGGAGGTGCAGGTGGGGGACCTCACGGATGAAGAATGGGGGGAAGTGTTGGAGTCACCCTCCCTACTGTCATTGAACATGGCACGTAGGAGATCCCAACAATTTCTTATACATAAGGTGTATCGTACTCCAGCTGTGCTGCATAGGATGGGACTGCGGGGAGACTCGTACTGCCTGAAGTGTCGGGAGGAGGGTGCGGACGATATGCATATGTTCTGGAGGTGTTCCATGCTACAACCCCTGTGGGAAAGAGCGGGTAGACTGATACACAAGGTGTTTTCGGTTAATGTGCCTATCGAACCCAAATATCTGTGTTGGGCTGTGTAGGGGAATTAGACATAACCAGGCCAGAACAACTAGCAGTAGCCAAAATTCTTTACTATGTACGGAAATCGATTGCCAAGCGTTGGATGGATGAGGAACCGCCGGTCCTTACGGAGGTGAAGAAAATGCTAAATAACACGATTAAGCTTGAAATGCATGTGTATAGGAAGAGGGGGGCTTTTAAAAAATTTGAAAAGCAATGGAGTAAGTGGATTGAGTGGAGGACTGGCCTCACCGCAGTTACTGCAGAGTTGGGAACGTTGGCAATCTGTAGGGCTGATAGGAATATGAGCAGGATAACATGGGTGCTAGGTACCTCTGGAGACTAATTTATTATGCCAATAAAATGAGAAGTTCAGACCTATGGGGGAGGTGGGGGGGTTGATGTTGGGGATTTGTTATGTGTGTATAATGCATACTTGACAATGTTATGGTATATCACTATGTGGAATATGTCAATGTAAATGTTTCGCTCTGTGTTTCAAAGCATAAATAAATGTTTTTTGGTTTTAAAAAAAAATTAATTGATTACAGATATCAATATATAACAGCATTACATGTACTGCACATCTGGGCTGTACTCGGGAACAGACATTACTTACTGTTAGGCTACATTCACATTAACGTGTGGCCGCCGTACTGTAGCACACGTTGGCGCTGGGGAGAAGAGAAGGGGATGAGCGCCACTCACCCCCGCCCCTCTCCATAAGACATGTCCTATCTTTCTCACGGAACGGTACGGTGCCACGTTACCACTCCCGTAGGGCATTGTGCGCACATTGCTGTTTATGTGGGACGTATAAGTACAAGGTATACAGTCCGTAGTTTCCACGAACTGTTGATATGCATATGGCCTCAAAGGGGTTTTCCATAGATTGAAAAACATAGATTCTTCCAATAGCATTGCCACATCTGTCCATGCCAGTATTGCGGCTCAGCGCTATAGAAATAAATGGAGCTTAATTGCAATACCACCCAGGAGTGGAGTTTGTTAGAATCAGCCATGTTTTCTTCATTGCGCTTTTGTGTTGACATTTTGACCTTTTGTGAACGTGCAGCTTATTAGCATATTTTTGAAAACGCTTATTTTTAGGAAAAGGAGACCATATAAAACTATTATGAGGCTAGATCCTGCATCAGGGTTCAAAGTGGATTCGATCAGTGATGCTGCTTTATAACGTATGAATCAGACAGTAGATTTCCTTTAAAAAGTGGCTCCACCTTCAGCCCCAGGGAATTATATATAAGTTCTGTTAAGCTCAAAGAGGTCAATGGTGTCTATTAGTTGTACTACAAAACATTTTCGATGCACTAACCATTAGATAAGGGACCCGGAGGTTAAACTTCTGTATTGGCAGATTGTTAAGTCGCTTATCAATTGCTGCCTTTGTGAGTGTGAACAAGCTGATAATAGGAGAGATACCAGTAGTGTAAACTCTCTGCTGTTCCAGCAGGCACCGGATACATAAACTTCAGCCTTTTTATATGGACAAATATGAAATGTTTTCTGCCTATTAAGCATGCAGTTCCAATAATAGAGGCAAATATTGAATCCACTATTTATGTTGTTTCCTTATCTACAAAGTAGAGGTCACCCAGAGTATAAGATAGTTTATAGCTCTCCTCCAGAAGGAAGGAAACTGTCCCAGCAGTGACACCTATAGGCAAGTATAAAGCGCTCTCCGTTTTTTTCAGGACGACCGACCGTAGCCATGCATAATAGGGACTACTTACAACACATATGACATATGACATGTATGTTGAAGATTTGGATCTAAGGAGTATATAGGCTGATGAGTCACGTTTCTTTGGGATCTACTGCAAAATTATAAACTGATAGGTTAGGACATCTTAGATATGCTAGTAGTAGTTGACTCTGGACCATGGTATTTGAGATCAACAGCTCCTGTACCCAATAGGGACCGCAACATTGTTGGTCCTAATACAGATTTTGCACTTTAAGTTTCAATTTATTCCGTTGATAGGAATAATTGACATCTAATTTTATCCATCCTGATCCAGTGTGTCATATCATAGAAAATAAGCTTCCCTGCACACAAACGTGAATTTCAGAGGCCGCAAACAACAGATCCACAGTCCATTGTTGGAAGCCTTTGTGACCTTGGTGTGTGAGCCAGCAGTAATTCACATGTCCAATGAACGAAACAATGACTAGAACACAAACTGCCGTGTGCATGAGGACTTATGATCAAAATTATTGGTTAACTTCCTGGCAGGTTAACATTGACACATTTTTTCTTAGTGCTTTAGTGCTTTAGTTTTTGGTTCCAAATGTACTTGCAAAACCATAAAATGGAAGTGTGGTTCATGAAAATACAAATCTCAACATCGGGTAGATGCATTTCCATTTCTATTAGACATGGCTGACCTCAATGACTATAAAGTTAGACTATTTTTTTACATTTCACACTTGCGTTTTTCAAGTGCGTTTTCTGCGCGTGCTTTTGCCGCGCAGAACTTGCATTGCACTCTGACCCATTGTAATCAATGGGTCTTTTCAGACTTGCATTTTTTTTTCACGCGCACACGTGCATTTTTTTAACGCGTGTTTAAATCTCACTATGCTCTACTTTTGCAAGTCACGCGCGTGAAAAACGCACCATACAAGTCTATGGAGATGCATCAAAAATGCATTGCACTCTGAGACACATGCAAGTGCAATGTATTTTTCACGCATCAATTGCCATAGAAAAAATAGACCACAGTCCTGAGTCCTGAAATTGCATTGAAAATGCGCATGAAAAACTGAGACACTGAACAAACTTTGACTGAAAACTGATTGAACTCTGATGCAAAATGTCAGTTTTTCACTGACCAAACCCTGATCGCACCCTGATCAAACTCTGACGTGATCTGCAACGCAAGTGTGGAAGGGGCCTAACTCTTCCTGAATAATCACAAGATTTGTACATCTAGTGGACAGTTCACATCTCTGTTAGGTCTTCAGTTATTTCATTTAGTCATATTGAGCCAAAAGCAGGAGAGATCCACCATACGAAATAGGTTCAAGTATTTCCATTTTACCTTATCCATTACACCTTAGGGACTTGCTACTGTTTTAGCTCAAAATAACTGAAGATCTAAGGCGGTATTCACATTTGCCGCTAGCGTTGCGTTATACATGGCCTGATTGAATATGTGTTTCCATGCATGCGATCGATAACCAAACCCCGATGTCTAACAGAGATGTGAACTCACCCTGGAGGTCCAAATCATGATTTTGTCAAGCAGTCTATATATTTTCCAGTTATCCAGCTTTAATATTTTTAACCCCTCACCCCAAAATATTGACCAAATGCACACAGTTTATCAGTTTAATGAAAAGAGTTGCACAGCATCCTCTGGAAAAGGCAGTTTTACACAACATATGATGAATGTCAAAGATGAAGGAATGGAGCCAACTTCTGCCCTTGCAGGGTTCATGAGTTGAGGGTCTCCAGCTGGTCCATGAGCAGGACATGAGGGGGGAAATATTTATATGACTTTTTGAATGGTAGGTGAAGTTCTGTAACTTGAGCACTTGTATAATGTTGGATGCCTTTCTGAAAAGTGCCAAAATTATTGGATTCAGAGTCTCCATTCAGGTTGTCATTGCTCATGAATCAAGTTGCCTCAAGGAAAGGTGTGAAGAACGGGTCACCTGTGAATATACTCATCTTCTGTTGGGTTGTGGATTAGGAGTAGTGTGCTATTCTATAAATCCTTGGTATATGATTAATATTCACTTTCATAAAGTGGCATGATACGGTTGGAGGTCCTAGCTGAGCCCGTGCATATACATGAGAACATGTAATGGAATATTGTATTTGACTGGGCTTCTTATCTTGTAGCGGGAACGTAATGTGGTGGAAATGTCTAGCAGGAACGTCTCAGCTGGGGCTTCCAGCAGGACTCGTCTCACTGCTATTACTGACAAGGCATTCATTGGATTTCAGGCTTGGCAAAGATTTACAGCTGGGAATAGAAGCCAAAGATCCACACAGGCCCAACATTGATGGAGTGGGGTCCTTACCTGAGAACAAAAAGTATACATCAAACACAAAATCAACAATGACTTCAGAAAAACAGAAATTACTGTAGATCATGCAATCAGTTGTGTAGTTTAAAAGCTCAACACTGGGGGCACTGTGACATTTAAGTCACACGGAAGTCATAGAGATTCTCCGCATTGTCTTTTCCTCTCTTGCATATGTCTTAAGAGGGCAACCGGCTTTTTGGGAGGACTTGAATGAGTTAGTGATGTTGTAAAGGTACAATGTTCTACAAATCACATACTTGGAATTACTAATTTCTCTTGCTATGGCTTATAGGGTCACCCCTTTGGCCCTTCTCTTGGGCAACCTGTTGTCAGTGAGAGCCAGGTGTCAGATTAACACCAATAACTTGAAAGTATCTCAAAGTGTTCTTCAATTTTGATCAGTGTTCCTTTACAATGATCTCATTTATATTTTTAGGTCCCTTTCACACACGTATACGGCGGCAGAATTCTAGCTGTACGAACAGCATTGTGACACCGTACCATGTCACCGCTGGAAAAAAGACATCTTTTTCCATACAAAGGGCTTTTCCCGACACCTCTCCAGCCAAAGGTATGCTACGCCTGGGTCCCTGGATAAATGAACTTGCTCAATAGGAGATGATAAATGAGGTAACAAATGATGATCACAGATTTGCTAAATTAATATCATGACAAATATATCGCTTAGAAGGGTCTCAGTTTTTAATAACAATACTGGCAATTACGAACCACTAAGAGCATTAGGATATTATGCAAATCCCAACCCAAAATAGGCATTCTGAGGAGGTATGTGGACTTTCCCAATGGGGAGAACGAAATGGCAAAAAAATTGGGATTATTCTAAAGTTCCTGTTTCATGATCCAAAATATTGCCATTGAAATGTTGCCAATGATTTTCAAGAACTTTTACCCTCAATAAGGGATTGATTCTCTAGCAGCTATCGCAAAACTACTACCTCCCAGCATGCTCTGACAGACTGTGGTTGTTATGACATGCTGAGAGCTATAGTTGTGTAGCAGATGTCGTCCATACTTAAGAGAGTGTTTGAACACTTACCAATAGGACCCCATGGTTCCCCATCTTGTTTTGCTTCCCCCCTTTGGGATTCGGAGCTCAAGCTGAGCTCAGCAGACAGATGTTCTGTGCTCAGGTAGCTGTGCCTGGGAAGAAGAAACACTGGTAGAACGAAATGTAGTACAACAGATGACTATATAATCACTTGCTGTTTTAAAGGAAACCAGTCATCAGAAATTGGCCTAAAAAACCACTAGCAGTTTGTTGTCAAGCAGCTGAGCAGCTTCTAGATGATGTTTCCTTCATGGCTCAGTGTGGCGGCATCATCCAGAAAATCAACTTTGAAGTAAGTATACATTGGTTTTATGAAGTCAAGGAGGCGGACAGTTTAATACAGAAGTCAAGCTTTCCCTGTCTAAATGGCTCTGTGTCCAGGGATATCTTTCATCAGATATCCTGTGCATGATATCAATTATATGGGAGGAGGTGTTTACAGGCAGGGAGAGCATGACTTTGAAAACTCTCCGCCTCCTTGACTTTATACATATAACTTATATCTAACTTCAAAGTTGATTTCCTGGATGATGCCACCAAGCTGGATCATGAAAGAAATATGATCTAAAAGCTGTGCAACTGCTTGGCAACATACTGGTTTATTAGGCCAATTTCTGATGACAGGTTCCCTTTAAAGAGGACCTGTCACCCCCAAAAATACCCCCACCAAATTAGTTCCCCCTAATCCTGTACCCAGCCCCCTTATATTTATTGAATTTTTATTAAAATGTGTGTGTGCATACTGAGTTTTAAATGATCCGATCTCAAATAAGAGGTCGGATTGTCGTACAAGTTCCCTAGCAGTCGGCCGTATTCATGAAGGGGTCCGGCCCGCACAACACCGCCCATCCTAGATCCACGACCCTGTCAGTCAGGGCTGTAAGACTCGCCGGCAGCAGCCATGTATTGCGCAATCGCTGTCGGCTCTATGCGATGCGGCGCGCTGACAGCAACCATAGAGGGGCTTATTCAGACCGCTGGTTTATTGTTCGGCCAGCGCTGTGAATAAGCCCTCTGCGGCCGCTATCAGCGCGCCGCATCACATAGAGCCGGCAGCGATTGCGCAATACATGCGCTGCTGCCGGCAGTCTTACAGGCCTGACTGACGGGCGTGGAGGGGGTGTGTCGGCCGGCCCCTCATAATACGGCCGACTGCTAGGGAACTTGTACGACATCCGACCTCTTATTTGATAAGGTCGGATCGTTTAAAACTCAGTATGCACACACACTTTAATAAAATTCATAATATAAAGGGGCTGGGTACGGGATTAAGGGGAACTAATTTGGTGGGGGTGTTTTTTGGGGATGACAGGTCCTCTTTAAAATCCAGATACATTAATATCCTATAATACTTATGTAAGTAAAGCCTAAGTAATTTCACCAAAACAACAGTAAAGACAGAAAGAAAACCATATAAAAGGTGGCAGATTCCTATAAATGAGTCAGTTTGTGATGAGTTTCATCAGGATATGAGAAATATGGTGAATAATTAATGAACTTCCACACTAAAGATGTCTTGTGGTGTGTGTCTTACCTCCTGTATAGCGAGGGCTTAACAGATGTCTTGTTATCATTAAGGGTGCCCAGGGAGGGCCACTGGTTTACCAGAGGGGCCCCAATGCTTGAGTTGAACTGTTTGATGGGAGCATTTTCAGAAGGGAGTAGCCCAGTGCTGGAATTACAGGGAGAGAATGCTCTAGTTATGAAATGTCACAGTGAATGATGGGTTTGTCTGGCAGGGACTTGACAAGTGTAGGCCCTATATGTTTAGAAATGATCAGAGAGTCCCTAACAATTATAACCTATGCCATGTTATTTGTACGCCTCCTCTCCTTCCGGGATAAACCCACTCTGACGTGTAACTAAACTTTTAGCCAAATTGCAGAAATGGTGATAAAGTTTATGACAAAATTTACTGTTATCAAGAAAAAAAAATCCTATTTCCTTTTTCCCTACCTATGTTCCTGCTTTAGTTTGTATAAATTCCTTCCTCTGCTACTTACTCTGTCAGCTAAGGTTATAATGGTTAAACTCTTTAAAAACCATCTCTGGATAGTTTTATCTCCTTCCATAGCTGAATTATCAAGTGAAATTTTTCTCCATGCACTGCTCACTGCAGGAGAAGAAAGGAACAAAATGATGATTTAGATATCTATGATTTAGATATCCCTTAAGATTTCCTTTTATGGCTAGATTTTTCATTTTCTTGGTTCATATAATATTTTTAAAGGTTTGAACCACAGAGCAACAATCAATACTGCATTTTCATGCATTTTTTCCATGCCTATATGGGTTGTCAAAAATCTATGGATGATGAGTGTATATCCAATTAGATTTTAGCGGTAGGTGGGCACATAGCCCATATAAGAATGTGAGGTTCTGTAGAATTGTAGGAATGGTTAGTGTATGTTATATTGAGATCAGGAATCACCACAGATGAATCTGTACCACCATGAAGGTATATGCCCATTCAGAGCTTGATATGAACAATCATGTGTCCAACAGACGGGACTTGTAAAAGAAAAGTGTCATATAGGTGAGAAAAGACTGGACAGAAAATGTGCTAAATGCATGGATTCTTTATGTAGTACTTAGGCGGCATTCCCTACTGAGGGGTAGATATAAATGTTAAGCTCTGTGTAATACAATTATTTCTTGTGCTTTGTGTTACTCACAGCTGTTCCTGCAGTTCAAGGATGACTCCCTCCAGCTGGTGCTTTTCTTGCAGACTCTGTTCCGCTTGCTCGGTGAGTCTTTGGGTCAGCCTTTTATTCTCAGCTTCTAGATTCTTCAACTGAGACTCTCGTAAACGGACCAGCTCCTCTAGGTAACCCTAAAGAGGTACCAAAGCGCAGAATAAGATATGGTGAGCTGCAGAAGTGTCTCTTGCAGTTCTAAACTTCACATAAAAAAGTTGATTACATTGCTTTTTTACTTGCATCTAATCCCATATTAAATTCTAATATTCTAATTCTAATAACCTTTAGGATTGAACAAAACCAACAGTCTGAGTTTTCACTTTTGCCCACGGCTGTTTGTTCATGGCACCCTTCAAGCAACCTTGAATAAATCTGCATAAATCAGTGTATGAAAAAAGAACAACGTCTCATTGTAATCTTACATTTCTAGCTTGTTACTTTCTGCTTTGTCTATTAGTAAATTGCATTTGCCTCTGAGCTGCCAGTTGGAGATATAGCTGCTGTAACTCACTGCTCACCCTCCCTTCTGCATAGAGCTTCTATGTAATCTGACAGCTCAGTGAATTTCTGTCTCTCCTGCTTACAAGAAAAAAAATCCACATAAATGTACAATTCAATTCAATTGTATTTGTGTCCTTATGACACAGATACAATTGATCATGAGAGCAATGCCATAGGGAGCCTTTCCCTGTAGATGCCATTCTTTCTGCCAGTGACAGCTTTATGAAATCATGATTTAGCTTGCACCCTTCAGTCATCTCTGGCTGATGGGAACCACAAAAGCATTAAAAGTTGATGTGTGAAATCAATTTGGGGATGGAGACCTATCCTATATATATGCAAATAATTTAAGTGTGGGAAATTATATAGATTTATTAAAATAAATATGTGGCCATTATAGATTATTATGGCATACATTGGTAAAAATGGCAGGGTATAATGAATAAAAAAAAGTGTTGAAGTGTTACACCATTAGTGGACATTCATCCAATTCTTACAACAGGAGTGAGTATGGGCAGGCTTGGACTGACCAACCAGTGGACCAGTAAATCAACCAATTGGCCCGGAGGCACCAGTCTCTTTGGCACGGAGCTCTGTCTCCATTAAAGTCCCCTGTTACTGATCGTAATAGCATTCAATGCAGTCTGCATCGGCCATTTGAGTACTATTTACTGAAGCAACATCCATCAACGGTATCTGTTTCATGGCAAGACGCAGATGCTATAGACATTGAGTAAGATGTGGTTGGACCACATCCCGATACATGTCCCACTTTGACCCAGGAAGTGTGGCATTGTGATCACATTCTATGAAACCTCCGTCCTGATGCCGCAGCAGTAATACCCCGAAACATGTTTTTTTTTTTTTACCAGCCACTATTTACGCTAGGGTGCATTTCATGTGATTTTATGTAAAATTTTTGGTGGCTCCACTATAAAAGTAGGTGGAGCGCTATATGTGACTAAACAATTACAGGGACAAGTATATGAAAATTAAAAATGAGGGGAAGCACGATATGGAACAAAAAATGTGAGTTGCCTACTATATGTGAATTAAAGATGAAGGGGGCACTATGTGACTACAAAATTATGGAAAGGCCCACTGTATGTGAATTAAAAATGAAGGGGGCAATATATGTGACAAAAAATTACAGGGGGCCACTGTAATGCAAATAAAGGGGTATTGTTTATATGAATTGAGAGGGGATTATACATACACATTACATATGCACATAATTACTTGGAGGTGCTACATAGGGGAATCAAATATGAAATCATTGGGGGTCATTTACTGAGGGCCCAAATCACGTTTTTACGGCGGTTTACCTGAATATTTCCAATATGCGCCGATTTTCCCTGAATTGCCCTGGGTTGTTGGCGCATGCGATCGGATTGCGGCGCATCGGCGCAGGCGTGCACGCAACGGAAATCGGGGGGCGTGGCCGAACGAAAATCCGACGGATTTAAAAAAAAAGTGTGGCTGGACACGCGCTTACCTGCACCCAGCAATGGATCGTGAACTCCGGCGGACCTCCGCGGCGACACCTGGTGGATGTCGGAGGAACTGCGTTAGTGAATCGCCGGAAGACCCGAATCCACCGCAGAGAATGCACCGCTGGATCACGAATGGACCGGGTAAGTAAATCTGCCCCATTATGTCAGACATCTTCCAGGAAACAGCGCATCCACAACCAAAATTGGTGCAAATGGTCAGACACCCCTGCAGGCTATAGCCCTGTTTACTGCAGATTAACTGCCCTAATAAGGGTGAACCCACTATTAGGAGCCTGCTAACAGACCCTAAGAGACCCTGCTGTTGAGAGGGAAAACTTAGTTAGTCTGGCAGCTGCTGGATGGTAGAGAGGATGCGCAAGATAAAGTCAGAGGCAGATCAGTGTTCACAAAAGGACAAACAACAGATACAGACACACTAGCAGAGTCCAAAAGAAATGGGTCAAAACCAAGATTGTGGTGAATCAAATAACTAAAGAGAGGTCTAGTAAACATAGCAGAGGTCATATAAAAGAATAGCAATGTAACATTGAGCAGAAATCTGGAAAATGTATGAAGAGACTAGAAGAACCAGCAAGGTACAATTAAAGTTAGCAGGTATATAAAGGAGTTTCTGGATGCCACCCCCAGCAGCTGACTCTCTAGTAACCATTGATGGACAGGGCTGGGCTACAAAAGAGCTGGGTATACTTCAATCTGTCCAAAAACAACCTAGCCACAGTTGACACACAAAACACTGAGGAGAATCAATGCCTTCTAAGCCGCCTTCTGCGGACAGCGCTGACAATGCCAATGCTGGAATGGATGTTACACATGAACTAGGAGAATTTAACATTTTAGGGGTACAGTATTTATTCAGGGGCTATACTAGATATTGTCATATAATGAGTGGTCACAATGTAACTTTTTGATGTATGCGTGGGGGGCAGCTTGATTTTGTTATGGGGAGTTACATTTAATTTGTGGACACAGCATACAGTATGGTCAATTGTGTTGTGGGTAAATATTATTTTAGAGCATTATGGGACTCTGTTATCCAGGTAACATTGTACTGTAAATGACTATGTTGTTTTTAGGGGTATAGTGTGGAGATGAGCTGCTGGGACATCTGGTGGAAAATTCTGCAGCAGGGAAAAGTCCTCATGCACTTCTGGACCCAGGAGAAGACATGTCACCTGTGAGGTGCACTTCTGTGCCTGATCAGCACTGTAGTCATGACTATCTACCTAGATTGTGAGACAGCTCTCAGCATGTGTAGTGTTGTTTTCGGAGTGTCAGTGAGACAAATTTGCCATCTGTATGTGACATGGCAACCATGGGGTGGGGGATGGCTATGGTGAGCAGATTTTAATAATGTGGTGAGCATTTTGTAATTGGCGAGTTGGTGCTAACACTTACATCCCTAACGATAGCTCAGCCACCAAAAAATAAAGGCCGGGAAGCCAGAGATAATTCTTATCACAATTCCCAACAATTATAACAAGAGATGACATCACCCCTGCAGTCTAATTGTACTAAGACCTGTCCACTGGAAGATAGAGCCTAGAAATTTACAGATGTTGGTAATAATTCTATGTAGCAGTATATGAGCCCCCAAAATCAATTTCACTGGTGGACCCTAGTCCGACATTTGCTATAGGTGACATATGCCTTGTGTGCCAACTTTCGGTAAAAGGAATTACTAGATGTCTACTTTTGTAGGCAGTAATCTATAGATATTTTGTAATACAGCCAAAGAAATAAATGATGTATTTGTATGGGTGGACTCTATATCTGAGAAACTTATGCATCCTCCTGCCTTATATGACAAAATAGGGGCTATGAGTAAATGGAGACAACGAGAAGTGATTACATATCCCAATAACTGTATAATGGATTGCTCACATACAAATCATCATGATGTCAACACACAGTCACTTCATTGGCTTTTTCTATACAAGGGATGCTTGAAAGGTCAAGGAACCCCCTACTAGGAAACAGCCCTTCATCAATGACAATAAAATGACCCAATCCCCCTCCCCATGCCAAACTCCTAACAAAAGAGGAGGTCTGCCATCCTCATCTGCAGATACACTTCCAGTAATGAGAGAACAACCTCATTAGATCATCTACCATAAACAAGACACTACATCAGTCATCACAGGGGTTTTACTGCAGCGTTTCCTCATTGACTGATTTTTCTTCATTGATTGTGGCACTGGTCACAGTAAGATTTATCAAAAGGTGTCTACAATGAAGCTTTACGGTTAATCCTTTTCGTAAGGCAACCTGAAATTTAGGGATCACAAAAATTCTGTCTGGAGTTACACTTATAAATTATACCTGTTCAACTTTGGAACAAAACTATCTTGTACGTAACTGCCTGTAAGACCTGCACATTGTAGACTTTTAGGTCATAAAACATTCTAAATAAATCTTTAAATACAAATAGCAAAAAAGAATATATTCAAGTATATGTTGACCATAGGTTGTACCAGTTCCAGTGGTAACCTCAAATCTCCCAGCATACCCTGCTTATTCAGGGTTTATGCTAGTGATTTGCTTTCTGAAAAGTGCAATTGTATATTGTGTATAAAATACAAATAAAAAGCATAAATAAATTGAAGTCCACTCAGGTAACTGTTGTGGTACCAGCTTCAGAAACCCCTGGCCACCAGCTGTTACTGGTGAAATGACAGTCTGTTGTATATATCACAGTGTATTTTTTAAATCAGTTTTTCACTCTAGGGTCTTAATTGAGGGTGGTCTTTAATGATATTAACATTTCCTTATGGAGAATATACAAAGGGTTCTACTAATGGAAGCATTGTTACACATTGCCCTGAAGAAATCGACTTACATTATGTTTTCTCATGTTTTGTATGAGTGAGGAAAAGGATATAACATTGGACCCTGGGTCCCCCGTAGTAGAATTGGAAATTGGGAAATACTTAATTGCAGCAACAAGTTCACAACATAAAAAAGTTGCACTTATTAAAACTCCACTGAGCCCCTTTTCCTTTTGGTTTTCTTTTACTAAGTAGTATGTACTGAAACTCTCTGTCCTTTTTTATGTCCCTCCACTATTCTTTAATTGATATGATGGGAATTTACTGCTTTGCATGTGAAGACCTAACTGGATCTTGTAATTACTTAACTTTTTGGATTTTGTTGACTGATAATTAATCATGAATTAATTAATAATTATGAATATATAATTATATGAGCATTTTAGATGGCTGCCAAGTGCTCTTGTAACGCTAGGGCATGTATGCATCTAGCATATTACTACTAGTTTTCTATCCTGGGCACTAAACAGAACTACTCCTAATATTAACCTACATATGTAGTACATATGTGGTTCAGTCCTCATTAAATATACATATATTCCACATATTCTTTTCTAGGGGGCTTGCAATTGTCATACAGCCCTTGGTCCTTGCCAGTGTTAGGGTTCATTCACAAGCGTTATCCGCCGGGCCGCCATTGCCGTCTATGGGGAGGTATATGCGGCCGCAAATTTGCTGCCGCGTGTACGTCCCCATGAACGGCCATGTGAATGAGCCTTTAGACCCAGTTCATAGCTCTGTTAGGTTCAGTTATTTGCATCAGTGATCTAAAACCAGCTGAGGCAACTATAGATATAATGGAATGACTTGCAACTGTTCATTGTGTTGTGAAGTAAACCAGATGTGGCCCAATACTGATGTGAACTGGCCAGTAACCTTTCTGATAATTGTACATTCTAAAATGTCACCTACCTTTTGTGCATAGACAATACGAAATTTCTGCTCCATCTTACGCCACTTGCTATACCAGCTTTCCTCATCTGTGAGAAGTGGCAAATAGGGGTGTTCTGGGGAGCTATCCTCACTACTACTGCCACCCACACTCTCACGATCTTCTTCCTCACTTAGGTAATCATAGCTAGAAAGAGAAAGGTAACTAAGTGAAGACAAAACTGACAAGAGAAGCAACGGTACATGATGGCAGATCGTACACAAGTTGACGGCTGTTACCCATTACTGAGCTGATTCTGAAGAGATAGAGACAGGGAGCCACATGACATGAAACTGTAGATAGAAAATCCAAGGAACCTTCCAGACTTATGTATACTTTGGGGCAGATATATTTTCAGTTTGCCTCATCATCGTGCAGAGTGCTTCTGATTAATGAAGTCCAGAGCAAGACTTTCATGAATCTTGCACTGCAGGCGCCCAAATCGCATACACTGGGCATACTCATTTACTAAGGGTCCGCACTATCGTTGGAATATCCGATGATTTCCGTTGTGCGCCGCATTTAGATGGGCTTTTTGTCACACGCCGCTGGCTTTCAAATCGGGGGGTGGGCCGTGGTATGATCCGATGAATTTGGACAACGTGCGGGATTTAACATTCAGTGGGGAAGCGACACATGCAGGAAATAGGACGCACAATCTTACTGAATCGCAGGAAACTCCGAATCCTCGTCGGACAGCGCACCCCACTGAGTTCACCAGCACAGTTTAGCGCTGTGCACCATAATTATGTTGGACTTACCAACATAAATGTGATGCACGGGGCGAATACGCACCGGAACACCCATTTATGTGCACAGTATTGTGTCACGGCGGACTGGCACAATACTGGCAGAAACACTTCATAAATACATGTGTAGGAAGTTTGCAATGGCGCAGATTGCTTAGTAAATGTGGGCCAATGTGTCATAATCTGCACAAAACAACACTCTAAAATGCTTTGCACCACTTTTATAAAGGGTTTTCAGACACATTTAAAATTTGCAATGGCATCACATAGTGGGCATGCATTATGATGCACCAAAAATGTGCATCATTTTGTGTTTTTTTTTTTAATTATGAGGTGAAAATTTAGTCTAGACAATCTGGAACTTATTTGTTGGGCCCCATAGCAGCTTCTATGTCTGCCATCCTTTACACAACCTGTTAAATTATCAGTTTCACATGATTTTAGAGCAGAACTTTGCACTTGGTTTTCTAAATCAGTATATGAGATAATCTTCAGTACAGGAGCCAGTATGGAGACTAAATGGCAATGACTGTTGAACAGAGAAGAGTAACCTGAGAACCCGAGTACAAAGATTTCTCATTTAGTACCGCCCATAGCACAGAGTTCGGCTGCTCTATGCAGCGGGTAAAGGGCAGAATGCTCTTTATACTCACCTCTGTGTAAACTTCAAGTATGGGGTGTAGTCTATGACTGCAGGGGTCTTCCCATCGATGCCTTCTCCTTTCAAGCAAAAACTGCAAGGTAGAAAAATATAAGGAGTTTTAGTCCAAAGGCCAGAAAAAATTTAATTGAACAACATTATCAGGTGATTTTTACCTGAAGTCAATGGCGCTCAAACCTATCAGCATCCCTGTGAGGACTGATGACTCTTCACGCAATAAGATGGCTCCGTCATCATAAAATCTCCTGAAAGAAACAGTTGTCTGTCACTTGCCTGACTGGATTTCAAAAGGAAACCACCCAAAGCCAAAATGTTTTGTTTGCTTTTTTTATTTTCAAATGGGTTTTCGATGAGCCCCCTCACACTCAGGTGCGGGGGGTGTATGAAGGGGGCTCACAGCGTGGGTGCCGCCATCTTGATGACGATGTCACTACCCCAAACGTCATCAGGGGGAGACAATCGGTTGCCATGACAGTAGTACTGTAGTATATGGAAGGACGAACAGACCATCTAGGGTTAATTTACCCTAGGGGGTCTAAAAGATAGTAAAAAAAAAGGTTTCAAAATTTTAAAAAGTAAAAAACCTAAAAGTTCAAATCACCCCCCTTTCCCTAGAACTGATATAAAATGTAATAAACTGTAAAAATCACTGACACAATAGGTATAGCTGCGTCTCAAAATGCCCGATCTATCAAAATATAAAAACGGTTATTGCCGGTGGTGAACCACATAACGGAAAATAGCGCCCAAATATCGGAAACGTGACTTTTACACCATTTTAAATCACATAGAATGATCAAAATGTTAGCATTAGCATCAGAACATGGCAAAAAGATTTTTTTCTTATTCGTACACATTTGTTAAATTTTTTAAAATGTATTAAAACACAATAAAACCTACATAAATTTCATATCACAGTGATCGCACCAAACCAAAGAATAAAGCAGACATGTTATTTGGAGAGCACAGTGAAAGTCGTAAAAACTGAACCCACAAGAACGTGACGCAAACACTTTTTTAAAAAATTTTTTCCATATTTGGAATTTTTTTACCATGTTCCCAGTACATGGCATGGAATAACAAATAATGGCAGAAGTAAAAACACACAAAATAAGCCCAGCTCTGAAAAATGATAAGGTTATGGATTTTTGAAGGTGGAGAGCGAGAAATTAGCAAAAAAACCCTGCGTCCTTAAGGAGCTTATATCTTGCCAACATTAATATATAGATATTTAAGCCACAGTACAGTAAGTAATTATACAATCTTCCCAGACTGAGAATAAGCATTGGCCCTTCTTCTACAGCTAAAATGATAGAATACATTTAAGGACAGGGGGAGAAGCCAGTGACACACTTTAGGTATGAATGAGGGAGAGGTAGAAGCATCACCACATCCTGGTGCCTATTGGTCCAAAGTCACAAGGCCCATATTTGTATTGGACATGATAAAAGATTACACAAATATTATAAATTGCTCATTTTTAATAGGGACAGATCATAAGCTTAGGCTCAATATTCCAAGTTATGCCTCCTACACCAGCAAATCTGAAATGTGAAGCTCTGGCTATTAGTGGAGGTATGATTGTGGTACATACAGTAGTATTGGAAAACTACAAAGGCCTCATGCACAAGTCCGTAAATGAGGGCCGTGAGTCAGCAGCAAAAAAGACAGCTACCTCCCGGCCCCCGTTGAGCGTTATTGTGCACGGTCACAACCAGTCAAGCCACCGAACCTACCAGCCATTTGTGCACACAGTCGTGTGCATGAGGCCTCAATGCAATGATGCAAGAATGGTTAATAAAACGTACAAAACATCACATCAAGTTAAAGTATTATAGATGGCGTTTGTTACTGACCTGGTGGTCCTCGTATCCCTTAATGCCGTTACTATGTACTCTGAAAGTCTCTTTTCCATAAGTGCCAGTCGGATCCAGGCCCGGCCCTTCAATAAAATAGAACATATATAATTTATAGATAGCAGCTTTTCTGATGCAAAATTTCCTATTCCCCTTTTAAGAATACAATATCATACAAGTAACACATTTATGGTTTCTTGCAACGTCCACTAGGGGGAACTTAGGAGCTTACTGTATACTGTTCCTTTATTTAAATGTTGCTCTGACAGCATCTGCTAATCTATTTAGTAGAATCAACTTTTTCCTTTTAAAAAAAAAGAAACTACTTAACTGCATTCTATAATCATAATGACTGATTTACACAAGGGCATAACCCTGCACAATATTGCTTTTACAAAAACACTGACCTTTGCTCTTGATGTGCTAATATTCTCCATGTTCTCAATACTGCTAATGCAGTTATTGGGCACTTTACTACAAGCAATGCGGATGTAATCCCAGAATCCTCTCTGTCCATCTGTGCTAAACCAGCTAACATGGCCTAGAAAATAAAAAAAATAAACATATCCGATATGACAATACAGCATTGTGGATAGTTTCTCTAACCCAACATTATCATGGCAAAAATCCTCATGTGGAGCAGCACCGAGCAAGAGATAAAACCGGGTGCAAAAATCTTCCAAACGGGTTCGGACACAACCCACCGTACTAGTAAAATATTAGCTTTATTCCACCGTGAAAAACATGCAACTTTTCACCTTATCAATAAAGGCATTTTCATGCTTGAAAATGCCTTTATTGATAAGGTGAAACGTTGCATGTTTTTCACGGTGGAATAAAGCTAATATTTTTTCACTATACGGAGTGCTGCTTCATCACCAATTTTACAACATTATCATGGGGTGCACACAAACATAATAGCAATCACAGACTATAGTATTACTTAAAGGGAACCTATCAGCAGAAATGGACTAAACCACTACCAGTATTTTATCAAGTAGTAGTAGTGGGCACACCTTCCAAATCATGTTTATGTCATGGCCCAGTGTGGTGACCTAATCCAGTAAATCTACTTGGAAGTGAGATGGAAATTAGTTGTATAAAGTCATGGAGGTAAAGATTTTAACACTGAAGTCAAGCTCTCTCTTCCTCAGAAAGCCCCTTCACTGTAATTGATAGTCCTACATCCAGAGAAATCACTAACCAGATCTCTATGCCAGAGAAGGAGTCATTCAGAGCTCCACATTTGGATTTCAGTGTTGAACTCTCCACCTCCTTGATTTAATAAAACCAATTTACATCTCACTTCAAAGTTGATTTTCTGGGTGATGCCACCACACAGGACCACGAAAGAAACAAAAACTAGAAGGTATTATGCTGCTTTAAAAATTTTGGTAGTGTTTTATTAGGCCAATTGCTAATGACAGGTTCCCTTTGAGATGCTAGACACTAGCATGCTGGTCAGACAACAACCACCGATTCACTGGTAGAAAGTCTTATAGTTAAAGCAACTCAAAAAGAAGTCTGTATAAAATAGCTTAACTGAAGTTTTTTCAGAGTATTGGAATGTTTTGACCCATCCTATTCTGATTCCAAGTGTTAAATGTAGGGTTGGGGGATGAGAGTCCTTACCTTTAAAGCGGTGGCTCAGGATATGTTCTAAAATTGCAGCAAAGTTTACAAACTCTTCTGAGGAATCGTCAATAGGCTCTGCTGTGTATTTCTCCAAGAGGGTCTTCACTGAGAACCTGGTTAAACAAGTTTTCACTTATTATTAATAATACATTTATTTAAACGCCAGGTTAATGCAATTCTTGACCATCATCAAATGACAGAAAGAATGGGCACAGTACTTTCACTGCAATTGTGAAAGAACATACAAACTCTTTGCAGATGTTGACCCTATCTTGGACGTAACCCTGGGACTGCCTGTATCAGTTTGCTTTAAAAAGGAACATCTATTCATCTACATTTTAGGTTTGTTACCTAAAGATCTGTATCCTTTGCACGTCCCACTGCCTATAACCAAAAGTGCAGAAATCCGAGATCAACTGAGCATTTAAAGCAGCAAGTCAACCCTATATAAGACAAGGTTTCAAGGCTACATATGGTCTTAAGCATCTTAACCCTCATGTCATAATATATATATATATTTGCTTCATCTTTATCTGAAAGTTTCTCAGGAATGGCAGATCAGTTTTCTTCTTTGAGATTAGGAAGATACATGGTTAATAACTAACTCTGTGACTTTCACACTCCATAAATATCCCTATTCTCTAAATATGGCGACACATCTTGTGATTAAGTCCCTCAACCTCTCATCCTGATGTCACTTCCTGTTCCCATCTTCCATGCATTCCCATAGACGGTGAACCTCAGTCCTCCCCTTTAATGATGATATCCTGTGGAAATTGTTGCAACCACATTTCCTTAACCCTATATTCTCCTCACTTCTGTAATCTCTTTCATACCTAGAAATCTTATAGCTGATCTTTGAAGGACCCTTCCGTCTCCTTGACTTTCACCTTGTAAGCATGCACTTTTGACACTGCTCAAGGTTGTGAATTCCTGAAGCCATTTTTGCAATTCTTTACCCCTCTTCCCCTTCCCCTACTTCCTTAGAAATCGTACCTGCACACAGTAAGAAGGTTCTTTCTCTCCACAGCAATATTCCTTGAAGAAGCCTTTTTAGATGGCAAGCCCAAAGCCATGGCTGACTGAATGAAGCTTGGTTCCATGCAAAGCCGGAGAATCAGACTTCCTATCCCCACAAAGGCTGCTCCTGACCACCAGCAGGCCTGCAGGCTTCTCCCTACCAGCCAGGACCCCTCCCCACCTCCTCCTGCAGGCCTGTGGCTCTCTGCCCCCTCCTATGGGCTAGCAGGATGGAGCAGAGATGAGGAAGGATGGGGAGAGGCTGCTCTCCGTGGTGCTGAAGCTGAACGCTGCCAGTGACGTCACCAGGCCTGGGAAGACAAGAGGGGGAGGAGGGAAGTCAGGTTATAGTGATGGAGGGAAGGACAACACAAAGGAGCCAGAAATGAAAGAATAGAGCCTTCTACAGAAGGCATCCTGTTATACAAATGCATGCTAAAGGATAGGATTAGCTAAATAATTCTAACAGACTTATAGCGAGAGTATATAGGGAAAGATTATATGGAGTATTAGTAGATATATGGAGAGGCTATATGGAGTAATAGGAGGAGATATAGGGAGAGGTTATTTGGAGTAATAGGAGGATATATAGGGAGATGTTATATGGAGTAATAGGAGGAGATATAGGGAGATGTTATATGGAGTAATAGGAGGAGATATAGGGAGAGGTTATATAGAGTAATAGGAGGAGATATAGGGAGATGTTATATGGAGTAATAGGAGGAGATATAGGGAGATGTTATATGGAGTAATAGGAGGAGATATAGGGAGAGGTTATATGGAGTAATAGGAGGAGATGTAGGGAGATGTTATATGGAGTAATAGGAGGAGATATAGGGAGAGGGTATATGGAGTAATAGGAGGAGATATAGGGAGAGGTTATATAGAGTAATAGGAGGAGATATTCATGAAAATTTAGATACCTATATCTATAACTTGTAACACGCAACAGTAACTATGTAAGTCCTATTTCACATATTGGAGAAGTTTGCAGCCAGGGGCTAACATAGGGAACTCCCTTGCTCCATCTGGCTTACATTGATAACATTACAGGCCAAGCATTTAGGTATCCAGTGAAGTAACTAGTGCAGGATTTAAACCTACTAGTTACAGATGAGGACTACTAGAGGCTGCTGTTATAACGGACATGTATATAAGCTAATAATTTCGTTTAGTTAACAGATTCCAGAGGACAAATAGGCTATTTGCTTTTTACAAGCCGTGACACCTGTCTTTGCCCATGGATACATGTGTTATATCTCTAGAATTCCTTGAAATAAATTTAAAATTAGTACAAAGGAAAAGTGGATCCGTCACCAATCAATCCTTATCAGAAGGACCCTGGAAAACTGGACATACTGTAGTAAAACTTCTGCTCTCACTTACTTGGGCTGTGAGTGATATTGCAGAATTCACTCAAAAGAATCCAAGAGTGACACCGGTTCCTTTCTTCTTTAGACTCATGCACACCCTTTCAAGAGGAAGCTTTAACTAGTATACCCTTTACATCAGTCCAATCCTTGCATTCATGTTACATACAATAAATACAGACTTATATTTCACATTTCTCTGGTTCATAAAACCCATTTTAAATATGTAATACGTTACCTGATCCCATCTCTGGGATCCACACTAAATTCTGTTTGAAAGATATTTGACTATCATATTTTTCACATGAAGAGCTTTCCTCAGATCTCCCAGAGAATTAAATAGAGAGAATTATACATCAGCATTCATTTGTATGGTAGCCAAGGGACACCCTTTTTAAGATAGGTTTATCTCTTTAAATCAGTACAGTGTGATACTTCATGTATCCATACTGGATGGCCCCATGTTTGCGCTGGGAATAGTACTTATTCTCGAGGGTCTTGGAGGGAATATGCTGAGCGATTTCTTTGTGGGGCGATGACAGGGAGGAGCAGCATATACTGAAGCAGCAGAAAAAGCTTAGTCACCTAACAGCACTGGATCCCTCAGTGATTATATCAGCACATGACAGATGCAGACAGCGTATTTTATACCAGCACATAGAAAGAAGGTAATCAGCTATGGGTATAGAGTCTTATATTATGTCAGTGTAGACACATACACAAATTGTAGTAAACAGTTTGCAAAAAAAAAACACATTGTGGTGGCAGCATCAGGCTATGGGGGTGTTTTTCAGCTGCACGGACCGGACGACTGGTTGCAATTGAAGGAAAGATGATTGCGACCAAGTACAAAGATAACCTGGATGAAAACCTCTTCCAGAGTGCTCTTGACCTAAGACTGGTCTTCAAACATGACAATGAGCCACATAAACAAAGCACACTAAAATAACAAAGCAGTAGCTTCAGAACAACTCCGTGATCATTCCTGACCGGCCCAGCCAGAGCCCAGACCTAAACCCAGTTGAGCACCTCTGGAGAGACTTGAAAATGGCATCCACCAATGTTCACCATCCAACCTGAGGGAACAGGGATTTGCAAGAAGAGGTAGAGGATCCCCAAATCCAGGTGTGGAAAACTTGCATCATTTCCAAGAAGACTCCTGGCTGTACTGGCTCCAAAACTGCTTCTACTCTATACTGAGCAAAGGGGCTGAATACTTATGACCATGTGATATTTCAGTTTTTCTTGTTTAATAAATTAAACAGTTTTTTGTCAAGATGGGGGTGAAGAGTGTACATTAATGAGCAATAAAGAACTTTCTTGAAATGTTCCGCTCTTTGTTTCATTAGAGCCGATTGGTAAGATCAAGGGGTCTGAATACTTCCTGTACCCACTGTATGGTAACATTGTAGCATTGATCGCAAGCCCATACACAAATAGCAAAAAAATAAATCTGTAGCAAAAACACCTCTCCTCTGCAGTTTATTTATCTGCAGCAAATAAATGTCACATCATTTAATGCTGCAGATGCTAAGGCAGAACATCATTATAAACATCAGAAATAAAAAATCTTTTGCTATTTTTTGATGCTTGTGAAATAGTTTGAGGATTACCCCAGTGGTAAATCCTGAAACCATTCTATAACATGTACAGATACCCTAAAAGTCAGCTTATACAGAATAGGTTGGATTTCTATATGTAACAGTAACAATAGCCATATTGGATTCCATCCTATTTTGCCAGAACAACATATACGGGCAGTCCCTGGGTTACGTGCAAGATAGGTTCTGTAGATTTGTTCTTAAGTTGAATTTGTATGCAAGTTTGAACTGTATAGTTTATAATTGTAACCCCAGCCAGAATTTTTTTTGTCTCTGTGACAATTGGATTTTACAAATGTTGGGTTGTCATAAGAACCAGAATTAACAATAAAGCATATTTGCAAACACCTTTTATAACTCATAGATCTGAATATTAAAGCCAAGGGCTAAAGTATAGTGAATTACTAAAATCCAGAGGTCCGTTTGTAACTAGGGGTCGCCTGTAAGTCGGGTGTTCTTAAGTAGGGGCCCGCCTGTACATATATTTTCCTGGGTTGGTAATTTTTTAATAAAATTCTATAATACTAAAATGACGGTAACATAGCTAGGGTCGTAAGAGGTACAGAGATAGTGTTGGTGCAATAAGGTGACCATATAGGAAGAACACCATAAATAATACATATGTGGAGGCCCCTCATAGAGTTTATGCACTGCAGCCGAGGGGCTTCAAGTAACACAATTTGAATTGAGCTAAAACAATGTGGTTAGAAATCTTTCCATGGTCTTGTGATGGACACACAAGTACATGAGCTGTTATTATCACACGGCTCTAATAACTCTCTGTAATAATAACGGCTTATGCACCTGAGTGACCATCACATGACCATGGACAGATTTCTATCCACGGGAAGTAAACAGAAAAAAGGCGAGGAATTGATACAGAAAGTATATTGGAAAATTGTATAACTTTTCCTTATACAAATAATATCAATTATTTGCTGAAAGTGGACAACCCCTTTAATAATAGGGCATATGATACACCAGTGCTGGTCCCTATAGCAGCAGAGTCCCAATTTCAACTCAATCTCCCCTTTGGGGAGAAAGTATAAATAAAATACATAGGTTTGTGATGGTGAAAGCTGCTATTGAACCAGACTGTTTAAAGACCACCATATTAAATGGGTATTCCCACAAAGACAAGATTCTTAAATATACTGAGGATAACAAAATAACACATTCTCCAATTCACTGTTATCAACAAAAATACAGCATTGTACAGATAATTCCAATCTGTCTCTATCAGTCCTGGTGTATACAATTTTGGTTCCCCCTGGATCCGGTAAATTTTCTGACTTCGGGTTGGGCAGAGCAGATTCTTCTTATGAATATCTTCTCCAGCCTGCTCGCTGCAGTGTGTCACTACATCGCCCCTTCCCCATGCATTCCAGGACGACCTCACACACAGACTCTCAGACACTTCCTGCTGCCAAGCAGCATTGTATGGAGACTAAATAATATACAAGCTGCAAACAAGTAAGATCTTTATTGCTGGGTAGGAGATGTAGCAGTGCTGAGAGGTTGTCAATATGTGTTAAATCCATCTCATGGATCTCATCATCTCTCATCTGTCTCATCTTACTTTTCCTATATGTCAGATACTAGTGAATGTTAAGAAGCTAAATAAAAGTGTATATACACCTGGACCCTGATAATCTAAGCATATGGTCAGCACACAGCATCTCACAACACTAGAGGGATCATAAAGTGTCTGCTTAGAGAGTACCCACCCACTCTTTGGATTCATCTCCATACTGAAGTTATAGGAGCTACAACTGCAATAAAATTAAAATTGGAAAGTAAGGGGGTTAAAAATTATTGTTATTGTGTAAACATCCCTAATGGATTGAAATTTGAAATCTTTTTTTTAATGGGGAAACCCCTTTAATTCCAGCTAAATCTGCCCCCAGAAAATGTGATGGCTCTGCTTCCCTTCCCTTCAGTGTGCCCATATAGCACTTGACGTCCACATGTGGGTAATTTCGGAAATAATGTATAGCAAATGGAGTGGCATATTTTTACTGGCTGCTTGAGAATTTGTAAGTTTGGGGCTAATTGAGAATGAAAAAGATTCCTTCCCCACCATAAGCGTTCTATCATCCTAATGAATCTTTTGTATTCAATGGTTTAAAGTGGCTTTCTAGGCTTGAGTCCATATTTGCTACTTGCGACTTATCCTTTGTTTAGGTTACAACTATCAGATTGTTGGAGGTCCAACACCCAGAATCTGTGCTATTCTCATGTGCCTTTCTGCCACTCACTCCACTATACAGGGACTGGAGAAGGAAGCCAGAGCCCTGTCCTTCTGCTCGGGATAGTAGAGTTGTACCCCCACCACACTGATACTGGTGAGCTGTCCTTAGCCCACAAAACACCTACACATGACGACCAATGGGAGGGAATTCTCTCATCTGTCCCTCAGGTGTCTACATCTGAAGCCCTGAGGATCTCACACGTATATCTCATCCATCGGGTGTATAGGACCCCTCTGTTTTTATTCCGCATTGGGGTCAGGCAGGATGATACCTGCCCCAGATGCGCTCAAGGTCCAGCAGATCATATGCACATGTTCTGGGGCGCTTCTGGAGCAGAGTGTTAGCTTACTTGGAAGGTATATTTCAGGTGACTATTCCTAAAACTGCCTTGCAATGTATCCTGGGCTATGTTGAGGAACTACCGGGGAATGAGAATCTTAGATTAGCGCTTAAAAGAGCATTATATCAGGCCAGGAAGTTGATTGCCCAGAAATGGCTGAGTTCAGAACCTCCGACACTAAAAGAATATAAGGATAAAATGCTTAGGCTTACTAAAATGGAAAAAGGGGTATACCTTAAAAGAAATGCGATAAAAAAATTTGAAAAGATCTGGGGAGAGTGGCCTGGAGCATTTTATAATTCGCTGAAATACCTGAATGGTAAATGTAAGCTGTACATGGATATCTGTACTGTCCATTAGAGAGAGCTGTATATAATGTAATGTGCTGTATTTTCGAGACAATGTGAATAATCAGGGGGGGGGGGGGGTTGGTTGGGGGGGGGAGTTTTTTTTGTTGAGATGTATAAAAAAAAAAAAAAAAAACTATTAAATATTATTTTATTTAAAAAAAAAAAAAAAACACATAAAAGTTAGGAGTGGAGTTCTACTTTTACCTTGTTATTGGATCCAGCACAATAAAGATGACCATATTACTTTCCCATCAGCTGCCTGGTCCGCAGCCAAGCCTGAAATTCAGCTGAGTTATTGTTTTTCTTCTATATAGTATACAGCTGCACCTTAGCCACCATTGTGACAATACAGTAATCAGGTGTGACCAATATTACAGGAAAGCATCATTCATCATACATGCAGCAGGTGCACTTATTAACAAGACAGCTATTGGGTTGCTGGATAATACAGTGGGCAAAGGGGCACCCACTATACCCCCATTTTCCCATACCCAGGCTAAATGATGCATTTACCCATGAAGTTCCAGAAAACTATATTAAAGTTTGGAAACCTCTCATACAATTTTTCCAATATAGTAGTGTGAATGTAAACCAGGGGCCCCAAAGTTGACATAAGTGGCCGTTCACGGTCCCCTCTCATACCGTTGAAGGCCGGACTAAAGTTAAAAAATTTAAAAAATAAGAAATTCCTCTGTACACTGCACATATCCTATACTGCCCCTCCATCATTGATTATTTTCTATACTGCCCCTCCATCATTAATTATTTCCTACACTGCTCCTCCATCATTAATTATTTCCTATACTGCCCCTCCATTATTATTTCTCATACTGCCCCTCCATCATTATTTCTCATACTGCCCCTCCATCATTAATTATTCCTATACTGCCCCTCCTCATTAATTATTCCCTATACTGCCCCCTCCATCATGAATTATTCCCTATACTGCCCCTCCATCATGAATTATTCTCTATACTGCCCCTCCATCATGAATTATTCCCTATACTGCCCCTCCATCATGAATTTTCCCTATACTGCCCCTCATCATTATTCTCATACTGCCCCTCCATATAATATTCCCTATACTGCCCCTCCATCATGAATTATTCCCTATACATCTGGCCCCTCCATCATTAATTATCCCTATACTGCCCCTCCAATCATTTATTATTCCCTATACTGCCCCTCCATCATTATTTCTCATACTGCCCCTCCATCATTTATTATTCCCTATACTGCCCCTCCATCATTTCTTATTCCCTATACTGCCCCTCCATCATTTATTATTCCCTATACTGCCCCTCCACCATTTATTATTCCCTATACTGCCCCTCCACCATTAATCATTTTATTTAATGGCCCCATAATTAATTATTTTTTTATATCAGGACCCGGCAAAATATATTTGCAGCCGTTAAAAAAAAAAATCCTATACTCACCTCTGGCAGCGGCTCCTGTGTCTTCTTTCTTCGGGCTGCTGTCGACCGGGAAGGGGTGCGCTGCCGCGTGATGACGTCATCACGCGGCCGCGCATGCAGGTTCAAGGAGCGATGTGCGCCGGGGTTGTCTTCCGGCCACATCGCTCCACCTGTAATAATAGTGCTCGAGCGGCCGCATCGAACACTATTCAGTGACTGCCACGACCTGCCGGGGGCCTCAGCAGGAGCCGCTGGCGCTCCAAGCGCTGGATGCGGCGGGGGCCGGATAAAAACGGTCCGCGGGCCGCATGTGGCCCGCGGGCCGTAGTTTGGGGACCACTGATGTAAACCATACTGGTATTTCACAGAACATGATTGTTTCCCTTTAACATGGTAATGCCATATACCAGTGATGGTGAACCTTTTAGAGCCAGAGTGCCCAATCTACAACCAAAACCTACTCTTACGTCGAAAAGTGCCGACATGACAATTTATGCAGTAACCAATTGATCCCAGCTGTATCAATCGTGTTGGCACCAATACAATAGAAAGATGATGGAGAAATTTGGATGATAGCTTCCTTCCAGGGTCCCCTGAAGAGGAAAAATCAGGGGTTCTAGAGCAGGAGCTCCAGGGATAATTCATCTCTGCCCACACCTTCTCACTTCTTGTGTAGTCCTGACAGCCAAGGAGGTGTCGCTTTAGCATGGCATGTCCATGGCTGTCTTGGACCACAGGAGGAAGCCTTGAGTAATATCTAGCAAATTCTGTGCTGAGGTGATGGCCCGGGTGCCCACAGAAAGGGCTCTGAGTGCCACCTCTGGCACCCGTGCCATAGGTTCGCCACCACTGCCATATACTGTACATAGTCATAAACTTGCTGGCAAACAACAGGCCCTGGATGGGAAAGAGGGTTATCTGACAATGTGTAAAATATGGTGCTTAAGGAATGTATCAAGGGGTTATAAGTGATGATTTTCACCCCACAGGAATTTCATAAAATGTATTATCTTTGAGCCAAATGGAAACATTTTTTTTTTCGTAAAAATTTTTTTACCAAAGCCTCACATTTTCCTTTTTCACAGACAGTTCAAGGAGAAAATGCAGTTACACAATTTCTCCTGAATATGCCTATTGTACTTGATTTTGCACATAGTAAGGCTTGGTAGGAAAGCTTAAGTTTTGGGGGGCAGATTTTGTCAGATTAGGTTTCTGAATCCCTGAAATTCCCTTGGTATTGAAAAACGTTTGCCTAGTTTGACTGGTGAACAGTGAAAATTGCAATCAGTAGTAAGTGTACACTCAGCAAGGAAAGGAAGGGCAGGTTCACATTGGCGTTGGTGCTCAGCTTCCGTTGCACATCTGTTGCATTTTGTCTCTGTTTATTTCTTAAATTGTCTTCGTGATGCATTCATTTTGTCTCTGTATCCGCAAAAAAATCTGAAGGTTTAACATTGCTTTGAAGCCAACACACAGCTTCATCAGTGAAAGCATATTTCATTAGTTTTTTTTTTTGCAGACCCATATACTTTTTCTGACATTCGTGATCCACATCCATTAAAAAATAGTAAAGTTTTGTCAGGTCATTATGGAAATTATCACCAGGTGCCAGATTAAACACCAATAACTTGCAGGTATCAAAGTGTAATTTTGATTAGTTTTCTTTTACAATTATCTCAATTGCATTTTATGCTGTACTGTACAGTACAATTTATGAAATAAGCTTACAATACTGCTATTATCCACATGTTAGGATATATTTACATAGGACTACACAGTGACCTTGACATTTAGGAAATTGTGTTTTCTTTTTTGATCTCCAGTGTAGTCTTTTATCCTTCGTTTTGCTGCACTTTTGAGGCCTAATAAAAAGACTTTTGGCCGACAACTGTGGAAGCTGTGAAATCAAAAAAAATAAAACAAATCCTCACCAATTAACACTAATTTGGAAGCTGCACACCGCCTGCACATGGTAAGTATTGAGTATGAG
This sequence comes from Engystomops pustulosus, assembly GCA_019512145.1. Classification (NCBI taxonomy): domain Eukaryota; kingdom Metazoa; phylum Chordata; class Amphibia; order Anura; family Leptodactylidae; genus Engystomops; species Engystomops pustulosus. The sequence goes on from CM033646.1 coordinate 41,737,468, forward strand.
TTTTGCATGTGAAAAAACTGCTGTATAGTATTAGTGTATTGAATGGGATTTGGATAATTAGAATATACTCTATGTAAAAAAGGTGTCACTTTTTTGCTGTGGATTTTGGTCCCTGCTGCAGCATAAATTGTGGCACAAACACACTCCATAAACCAACCGATTTAGGATGGTTTCCATTGCTTGTGGACTGCCTGCGAAATAACAACCTGGTAAATTCTGCAGCGATTCAACATAAATGAATGCATAGCTTGTACAAGTTGAATATTAAGGGGAATCTACTATCAGTTTTTTTATACCATTTTTATTGGGCAAGTTATGAATTGTACAGAAAAGAAAAGATTACTTTACAGATATTGCAGTCCAATGGTCTCAGTTCACATTTTTCCATTTAGAATACCATGTCTTGGTGAAGGCTCTCACCCATCTTCTTTTTTTCCCATCATGAACAGTTAACCTTGTTGGTGCAACGAGCACCATTTCGGGTATGCATCTACACAGTATGTAACATCTTAGCCTAGCACAGAGGACATAGAGTGGGTAATTCCGGTTCTCTGAAAGGTGTTGTGTGTGTTCCTATTTTCGGGATATAGTGATCATAGGTGACTTTTCTAAAAAGAAAAAAAAAGGATGTTGGTTTGTATATGTGGGGTGCTCATATTCAGACTACTCTCAGACTTTTCCTGTGATACCATGTAGTATCTACCATCAGCTTAACTGATGGTAGATGTGTACATCTTCTGTGTGCGTTTGGTTATGCAAGTCCTGGAACAGTTCCAAGTAAGAGCAGGAACGTGTGGGAGCCAGAGCTTGGAGAGTGCAGGACACAAGCTTTCTCCAAGCTCTATGGGTGGGAGCAGGTGGTACTATTACAGTGTGGGGCGTGCATAAATTAAAAGACGGCGATGGTATTGTCAGCCTGAGTGTCTCCAGATAATCTGCATATTTTTAAAGTTCTTTTTCTGTCAAATTGTGCAAAATCCTGCTCCAAGAACAGTTTCCGGACTTGCATAACAGAACGTACCCATAAGTTCTACACATCTGCCTTTAATGAATGTGTAAAAGACAGGAGGCTTCACTTTACAAATCAAGAAAGCAGAGCAGAACTTTTAATAGATGTAGGTTGGTAAATTACCTAATATCCTTCCATCTCAGTGCTTCATATGTTTTTGGTAAGTAATATGCAACCATTATTTATGGGTCAGAACTATTAGGCCAATACCCAATTTAGATTATAACATTTGTTTTTGCTGTTTTCATCCTGTATATTAAATTATTGTACTACATTTTTATTTCAGACCATCACTTTTCCAGAATAATACATTGTAATACTGATCTACCGTAGTGTGTCCCTTTCAACCTATGTATAACTATGGTGGCACCAATGCCTTCTTTTCATGACATTAACCCATCTCCTTAGCTGGCACAATGTTGGCGCACTGTCACGGGTGTCCCCACGACCCACATCTCGGGTCACTGGCACACCCGGGCCTCTCTGCGGTCCCCAGCTCCTCTCCCTGCTGCCTTACCTATCCATGATCCTGCTCTGGATCCAGCAGTCCAGCACGCGTCCGCGCCTCCTAGGGTGCTGGAAGATTTAAAGGGCAAGGGCACCACTGATTGGTGCTGGCCATTCCCAGGAAATTGGATAAAAGCCAACCTCTCTTAGCATTCCCCGCCGGATCTTTGTGCCTCACAGCCCTAGAGAAAGCCTGTCTATGCCCTTTGCTTGTATTTTAAATTTCCTAATAACAGTGGACGCTTTCTGTTAACCTATGTCTGAGCGAGGTAATGCCTCCTAATACTCCCTGTATACAGCTTAAGCACTGAATACCTGGCAATGGTGTACAGACTGTACAAAGCAACAGCAGGAAGCAGATTGGTGGCATGAGGGGGATATACTAAATATTAGGTTTCATGTTGTGGTTGAAGGGTGTGTATATGAATAGCCATTGGCTACCTGATTACCATTCTCTATGTAGAAACTATACATTTACAATATTATTCTTTACAGAAAGATGTTAAAGATCGAAAAGGAAAGAACCAAGAAATGCACCATGGCAGAAACGCTTGAAGCTGATAAGATGTGGAGACACTGTTGGGTAGTAGAAATGTGAACTGTTTCTTCTTTGAGAACAAGAGAATAATAAAAATCTATTGAGAAAAATTGTGTTTTTTCTTTTATTCTTTCTCCATACCCGACTAGCCCCTCAACCTACTTGCCTCAATTGTATGGTTATCAAAGCTCAAAATTACCTCCTTTTTTCAAAGAGCTCTGAGTTCTCCATCTTTCTTGTTGCCAGTAGCTCCCTAGTCTTCATACCTGTAGTTGTCAACAGCCCACAAGTCTCCATTCCTCATGCAGGTATCGCCCCTGGTCTGTAGCCATTGTACTTCATGTGCATATTATTCTTGATGGCATTTCCCTCCAGTGGAATGGATTATTCTGCTAACATGCAGGAAATTAGATTGGATTAAAGCTAAATTAAAAGAAATGTGCACAGGTGATCACAGACAATGCCTTGATCTATAATTCATGGGCTGCTTTAGTTGAAAGAGATCCTAAATGATGAGGGTTCAGCTTGGTTTCATTGCTAGGCCTATGAAGATGGAGTGTAAGTGTGTGGAAAAAGACGGGAGAAATACTTTGCTGGATGGGGCAAATTCAAAGGGGCAGTAGCTATAGATAGAAAATGTCCAATTGTACATCTATAAGTCAGCTAAGAAGTCAGTAAGGAAGAAGGAATTAAAGATACTTAGTTTGATTGTAAAGGATAAATAAGAACATAAAATTAAAATCTACTTTGGACATGGCTTGTTACTACAGGAAAGCATAGCAGGATGCTGCAGGACTTGCATTTATGACCCATGAAGTATGGGATCATAATTGGTGAGTGACTCTATAACTATCCCATTAGGTTTTCACTGCCCCTCAAAACAACATTCTTTTCCAAAAAAAAAAAAAACTATGTTAATAGTAACTCAACTTTAAGTATAAACCATTGGAGATGGAGCGCAGAAGAGGAGGGGCAGAGAGGTGGAGGTTTGAGGGAGCTGTGTGTATGGGAAGATAAGGCTCAATTTTGGCAGAGGGAGGAGGCTTCAATGACTTTGGTGACTCAGGGTTTTGGAACAAACAGTTGGTCCCGGGAGTGCAAGACCCGAAGTAGGAAAAGACCCTGCAAGGACTGGTGATCCAGGTAGGTTCCAAATGGGGAAATGACTTGGCTATCAATAAGTAGAGGGTAGAGATGATCATCGATCATCTAGGAAAACCATATTAAAATTAAGATAATTAGGTATATTGGAATGTAAGATGAGGTCTATGAGATTACCCATGCATCATGAATTCAAAGAACTCTTAAAACCTAACTTATCTTGTCTAACATCTCAACAATATTTCAAGAAACTGATTAACGGATTTTGTTCTATGTAAAATCTGTCCATTTTTACTAAAAAATGTCCAGAATTTCTTCAGAAAATAGAAGCTATTGAAGCCTAAGGTCATGGAGAACTCACTTGGACTGGTGTTATACAATTGTTTACATTTTGCTATCTTGTTACAATATTACAGTGGATACAAGATGTGTTAGATTTTAAGACATTGGTTGTTAATGATGGAGAAAATACCTAAAATGCCTGATTGTTGCTTTAATTAACTGCATACATTTTCATTGGTTATAAATAATCATTTAGTACCATGCAGTGGCGTAATTTGAATCTGCAGGGCCACAGTGCAAAGTCTGTGCCAGGCCCCCTGACTAGGTATGTTTTATAGTACTAGTCTTCTAATATGGGAAAGTGACACCTTATGGGCCCCTAAGCCTCCTGGGCCCGGTTGCGATCGCACCCTCTGCACCCCCTCAAGTTACGCCCCTGGTACCATGCACTATTGCACTATGGTGTCCAAGTGGCTACACATTCTACAAGAGTGTCTTGTCCCTTTCATTAATGCTGGTGCTCCATCTACTGGACCTCAATTAAGTTCTTAATGGGTTCCCTTTGTCTTGGTTCAATGACATATCATGTTCCATACACTGTAATGAGATCAGTTCATTCAAATATATATCTACATAAAAATATAGAAAATCTGCAGTGTAAATTAAAGTCTCATATATGTATATGTATATATATCTATATCTTATATACACAGATACGTGTTCCAGTAATTAACTTTGCCGCTCTTATTTAAACAATGCACCCATCATACACTGGTCTTCTCCCTCCACCCAAATTTTCTCCACCCAGAGCTGCTGACCTTGCTAACTGCACAAATTCTGCAGAGCAGCTTTGTCAGAGATACTGGGGATGTGCAAAGTCTGTCCAGGGGTGATAGCGGCTAATATCTGGCTAGGTTTAGATATAGATGGATGTAAGGTGGCGAGGAGCTTTTATTCTAGATTACTACTTGACATTGCGCTAACAAAAGTATTTTCTGTGGAATCAATCTCAAAAATCTGGAGTTCTACACAGATCTTTTAGAGCACTATGTGCCCATTCTTGTAATAGTCATACACAAGTTATACAGGATTTAAAAAGTTTCATGGAAGTTGCACACAACACAAGAAACATTTCATTCTGTATACAGGCAGTCCCTGGGTTACGTACAAGATAGGTTCTGTAGATTTGTTCTCAAGTTGAATTTGTATGTAAGTCGAAATTATATATTCTATAATTGTAGCCTCAGCCAAATTTTTTTTTATCTTTGTGAGAACTGGATTTTAAAAATGTTGGGTTGTCATAAGAACCAGGATTAACTATAAAGCTTCATTGCAGACACCTTTAATAACTATTATAGCTTTTTATTGTAGACTAAGGACAAAGGTCAGTAAATTATACAAACGGACCCTTGGAAGTTGGAACTAGGGGTTGTCTGTAAGTTGGGTGTTCTTAAGTAGGGGACCACCTGTATATCAAGTAGCATAAGGCTCTAGATCCCTAGAGACAAAGTCCTAATGCTACAATTTCTGACAACTTTTGTCCAATGTCTGCCTTGTATGTACTGTTGATGGATGACAGAATAAGTAAGCAATTTCTAAACTGTCTATTACCTGTTTTTTTTTCATCAGAAACAGTGCCCCTTTTTCTATTGCTAAGACTGGCCCGGCAGCCTTTATTACTGTATAGCTGTAATACCAGGCAAAAGGGAGCCATTTGTAGAAAAATAAGAAGCTCTTTTCTATCATCCCATAACACATTTGAAGCTAAACAAGAACTGTTTCCAACCATCACATTTTAGAATTTTTTCTTAAATGTCACTAATTTGTATTGTTGTAATATACAGGCAGTCCCCGGGTTAAGTACAAGACAGGTTCTTTAGGTTTGTTCTTAAGATGAATTTGTATGTAATTCGAAACTGGCATATTTTATAATTGTAACTCCAGACAAACATTTTTTTTGTACCTTTTCAAAATTTTGTGCTGTCATAGGAACAAGGATTATCAATGAAGCTTTATTTCAGACACCTTACAGCTGATCATTGCAGCCTGGGACTAAAGTAAAGCATCCAGAGAGCTTCACCAGGGGTCACAGAGGGCAGGGAAGTCCGTCTGTAACATTTGGGCCGCCCGTATTAACTGGATCTTTATTAAAAACTGTGAAAGGTTTTATGTCCCATCCTAGATTTTGCCTAGTTCAGATCGAAGTCCATTTAAAAGATTCAACAACTGTAAGCCTCACATTCTCCTGGACACTGTCATCAGAGGGTTATAGTTGATTCAAGCGTTAATATGAATACTTTAGATAGACGACCATATAACAGTTGTCTAAAACAAGCCTTACTTTGCCCTATGAGAAGCTTTAGGAGTACCACCAAACCTGTAAGTTTAGATCATAGTCAATATTATCAAATTTTTAATGGCAAATTTATAATCAAGCAAAAATGGAGGCCATTATAGGTCAAAGCTCTAAAAATAAACAGCAGCGAAGTCATAATGATGTAATACAGGAATAAAAGCCTTCATGGTCTGAAAGGGTCTATGATGATGTTGATGGCTAAAGCCCATGCACTGTTATCACAGCAAGTTATTTTAGATATAGGATGGTTACCAAAGGAAGATTACTCACGTGACATGAGGGCTAGGCGTGGTGGGGATTCCTCTTGCCTCCTTATCTTTGGTGTCACGTAGTAGGGAGTTCCCAGTAACTATGATGTCTTATCAGCTGTAACAGAGGAGGCTCTTTCTAAGAGACAGCAAGTGGAAAATAAGTGTCAAACATTTATGAAAAATTATCTCCTTGTGGTGGTCCACAAGAACATGTTATTGAAGTTAGAAATACCATTTTAGAGTATGGTCCAGCAGATACAATGTAGACAGGGCATGAAACACTTTTGAAGTTCTAATGTTTCCACATCATTCCACATCCCAGAAGAAACAAAATGCATCGTAGTAACACTGTCTTAGATAAAAGATTGATAGGTCTAAATACTCATGACAGGTTCTCTTTAAGAAACTTTTCCTGTTCTTATTTTGAAAGGCCACTACCACCAGTTTTTACCCCAAAACACTACTAGCTGCCCCCTTTGAAAGGTATGAAATGTCCTTTCTAGCATTACTTATTTTATGTGAAATTTTACCCATTTACGTATAAACAAAAAGAAGGACTTTGTTGGGAACCTGAGATTCACAACTTTTTCTTTAACTGACTGTATCATTGATTTTATTGAATACAAAATCACAAGCCTGTGATTTGGAAGATGAGTTTCTTATCTTTATTATGATATTAAAGAATCCAGCCTCTTATTGTGACTCATCTCAGGCTCGCTTCAGATTATTTGCCTATAACTATAGTGAGATTTCATATAAAAGTAGGAATGCTAAACAGGAGATTTTATACTCTACCCATGGGGTCTAGTAGTTTAATGGGGTATTTTCTGGTGATACTGCCCCTTCAGGTTCAGCCTGTATTTAATTCCAAAAATGCATATAGATTAATATCTTATGTGACGTGGCCCTGCATATTAATCTGATGTATTATAGGAGCTCAGCCAAACTACTATAACAGATTCTGCAGGATTAGAAAAACAATGCTCCTTTCTATGTTAAAAAAAGCACCACAATTGTCAATAAGTCGAGTCGGAAAAAATGCAACTTAGGGCTTATTCACACAGTGCAATGAAAATGCATCTGTTTTGTTTTGGATTTTTGCCTACATCGGTATTTTTTCAGATCTGCAAAAAGAACATTAGAAGCCAAAATACCTGGTCCCCCTGCATCATCAGTGGAAAAATAAACTGCACACAAATTTCACCAGTTTTTTTTTGCCCACCCATAGACTTGTTTTGCTTTCAGTGATCCACAGATGAGAAATATATAGACAAAAGAAAATGGACACGTGAATAAAAGAAATGTACTGAATGATTCAAGTAGTGCATCAGTGAAAAACATGGAAGGGTGAATAAGACATTAGGGTGATTAAATAAATAGGAAATCAAGCAAGATAAACCAGGGACATTACTCATACACCCAGGCAACGTAACTGTGGTAATCTTATATTTGTTATCCATGGCCTCCTTCCTTCTAAAAATCTACTTTTCAACTTATGCTTATGATCCACAAGGGCTTCTGGGGGTGTTACCAAAGCCCCTCAGTGCTGCAGATTCACAGACTGTTACACTGCCTCACCCTGATGTAATCTTACTGCAGCAGAGGAAGGTTCAGGACACAGTGGGAGGGGGAAGTTCTTCTTGCATACTGTGCAAGTGAAGTTTTTTAAGAAACATTCAAGTCAAAGCTAATTCATTGAATAATACATGGTGCAGGACCAGAAGGGAGACGCATGACTCATTTTGATTCTATTCCTAGATCTTGCTAGAACCTGGAGTCATGCTCCTCCCTTCAGACCCTGCACAAGGTAGAATTCAATGAATCAGCTGCGACTGGAGTGTTCCTTTAAGATTGATAGCGGAACAGTCCAAAGAGAAGACCTGATATATGGTACATGGTTCTAGATAATGCTGAAGGAAAGGGGAAAGAGTTAACTGACACCTAGCTCCCTAATACCATTGTCATCCTGCACAGGTCTCCGTCCTTGTGTTATGTTCACCATTCACTGGACATTGGAGCAGGCAGGGAAGTAACTAGTGGACAACATGACAGCAAAAGGAGAGGTAAGTAAAGCCTTTACTGTTCATGTTGCCAAAAAAATGAAAGGTAAATCCCCAAATAGCTGCACCCAAGCCCTGGCACCCAATAGACCTGCTGTCACATAGCCTTATGTATTAGACAGACAAGCTTATTTTAGGCCTCGGTGGATCTCTACAGTCAAGTGTTATTCCTGGCTTTGTTGTTTGCTCAGTAATATACAGTAACTGATGAGCAAAACCTTTAGTTATATTTTACCTCTCTTAATCTACATGAGATGCAGCCAAGGTTGTATCCTTTGCAATTAAAAAATACCAACCCCAACAAATGGCAATCCTCAAAAATCGTACGTAGGCGAGTTTGAATCTCGTAGTTGTGCGCACAGAAAAGGGTAGAGTTGAGCTAATTGGTGAAGCAGGGAGCCATCAGCACTTTCCCCCATTTTGTTGTTGACATTACATTGTGCCTGCCAGCTTCAGAGCCTCATACAGCAGCAGAAAGCAAGATGGAAGACGTGGTGGTCTTATAAGTAGTGGGGGAAACAGAAATGATGGGCATAATAGGTGGTGATGGGGAATAAAGAAAGAGAGGGCATAATAAGTGGCGGTGGGATACAGAAAGGGAAGACATTATGAGTGGTTTGGGGATACAAAAAGGGAGTGCATTATTAGTGGGGTTAGCCTCACTACTAAAAAGGGGCAAAATAAGTTGGTGACAACAATCAAAGTGGCATTTTAGTTATAAAAGAATGTTATTATGAGTGTGGGTCTATAGAAAAGGGGACTTTAGTGGAGGCATTATAAGTAAGTGTGGAGCAAGTTTGTGGACAATATTTGGGGTATTATAAATGGGGTCCACAGTGGTGCATCATACATTATAAGGGTGACCACAGTACACAATACAAATGGGTCACTGGAAGGATGCAGCATGCTGGATGGGGATTATTCAGATATGGAATTATTGTTGGCTTAACAAGTTTTATTTTGCGGTTTCTTAAAGTTCAACTATGATAAAGACTTGGAAGAAGCTCTGGATACTACAGGCTTTGATGATCCAGATGAAACCATAGGCAGTGGTGACCGTAAGTAACAAGGACACATTACATACCAACAATTCTACATGTAGGTTGTCTGTAAAAGAATTTAAAAAGAACCTGTAAGCAACCAGGTCACTTATAAACACAATATTTAGCCTCATAGGTGAAGTGCCCTCGGTTTTTCTAGAGAAAAACTATGGCCTTATTGTAGAGAAATCTCCATTTTTATTTATATATAAATGAACATTTCAGTTCAACAGGGTCATCAGTTACACATCAGGTGCACCCTTGGTTACCAAGTTTTCCCACGTGGTACACAGGAATACCACAATGAAATGCTGCAGATTTTTTCAAGAAACACATGTCTTTGGTTCACAGCATTTCACATTCAGCATTTTCAGTAACTTTCAGCCAATACATCTTCAGTGTGCAGCTACGAGGAGCTATGCGCACACGTCCTCGTAGCCGGGTTCTGCACATGCGTCGAGTGCAGGCCATTGGCTGCGCGGTCTCGGCTCCGAAGTCGGACCTACTATGGCATTGAGTAGTTGCGCCATGTATCATCAGCTCTGGCTACTCCACACCCCAGTAGCCTCTTTAGTAAATTTGCATATAGGGGCCATTAAAAATTCTAAAAGAGTTGGGGGACTAAAGGATGAGCTCTAAAAAGGCTATCCTATTATAGATTAGATGGTACATCCATGGTGGTACCATGTCAACCATCACAATGAAAATCTTGAGTCTGCTCTGCTGCTGCACAAAAACACAAGAAAGACATACGTGTACAGATGTACATGCCTAAAAGTACTGCTCAGCCTTGTCACCATCTAAATAGGTTCAACATTTACATATATTTTATGTATGCAGTAGGTTCTTTGTCCCCCCCCCTGCAGGTAACCAGATTTGTACCATCATATAGCCCATATGGGCTGGTGGGATTCCATGGTTGAGAACTGGCTTACAATGACTCAGTGATTTCGGTGGCAGGTGCCATGCTCATGTGTATGAGCAGGAGATATGAATGTTTGGGTCGAGACCAGGTTCCATGGTCACTCTGGTTTTGTCTATGAGCAGGAGATGAGAATGTTTGGGTCGAGACCAGGTGCCATGGTCACTCTGGTTATGTGCATGAATAGGGGATGGGAATGTTTGGGTCAAGTCCAGGTGCCATGGTCACCCTGGTTATGAGCAGCGTGTATGAGCTTGGAATGTTTAGGTCGAGACCTACTCAGGTGTTGGCATATACTCATAATCTAGTAATCCAAAACACAAAGATTAAATCCATCAAGGTCAGTTTGTTGACAGTTTCTGGGCAACAAAATATTCTCCATAAGCCTTTGTAAGGTAGAACAATACATTTTAACATCAAACATTGTAAGGAAGGAGACCTATGAATATTTTTTTTTTTTTTTACGAGTGACTATATAGCCAATGTTGATGGAGCTACAGTAGACTCAAAAAAGGCAGCTCTTCCACCTTGATTCTAAGTAATGGGGGTTGCTTGGGACCTAGTGATTAGATATGGTAGAAGGCACACTGGTTTTAGAAGCAGGACATACAGTAATATAGCCTAGTCTTTGCTTTGTGTAGGACAAAACCAACAGGATGAGAAGAGGAAGTCAAAATTTTTCAAATTCCTTCGGTGAGTCTGGATGACATTTCTAATCAAAATCTATGGTCACTAATTGGTAAAATGATCTACCATTGTTATAGAGGACATATATACTAGGATCCATGTTGGTCTACCCTAGTAGAACCTAGTAATTATAATGAATAAATACTACGGTAAATTACATTTTTATATCCAGTTTTTGTTGTTCATCCAAATATGGGGAGAATTTCTAGAAGTTGTAACAAGTATAAGTGCCATAGAATAAACAAAATAGATTGGGGGGTAACCGGGTGCCGAAAACCGACAAAATATTACATTCTCCTGCTCTCCTTCTGCGAGTCTGTTTTTCAGACAGTCGACAGATTGGAGGATCCGTGGATCATATAACCTGGAAAGCAGGAGGCAGATGGAAGACAAAGGGCAGGGAGGAAGATACCATGGGATAAAAAGTAGGTGGCTTCCAACGTTTGCACTTGGGTCCATAGTTTAGATTGGGTCTCTTCTTAGTCTAGCACATGTCCCTATGTACTTCAAGTATTTCACATATTCCTTGGTTTCTATGACCCTGTGTATTAGCCTAGTGCCCTAGCAAATTTTGGAGCTGGTCCTATTCCTGTCTGTGTTTGTGGCTCGGGTAGCACTCACAGGCTGCATTCACCGGACCACGTTCGCACGCAGGTAGCCTCATAGCTTCCCAGTAACTAGCGTGCCTCAGTCTTTTTACATTGTATCAGAAAATCTTACGGGTCCATACTTCTCAATTAGACAGTTTCCTGACAAGTGCATGTAAGGTCACTGGCAATTTAAAAAAAAAACAAAGAAAACTTTAGTTGGGATTTCACCTTTTGCATTACATCCTTTGCCTTACACGGATCTGGTGTTGTGGAGATATTATAGAGACAGGAGGGTAATATAGTCACATCATAAATCATAAAAACCTAAAAGCTTCTGACTCTTTGTGAATCCCAAAAACATGCTGATATTACATGCCCTAAGGGAAGAGTTGTTTACATCATACATGGTTAAGCTTTGGGAAGGTGACAAAGAGTTTATCCAAAAACCTGTCAAAGAACACCATGCATGTTTAGTACTCAGGACTGTACCCTTAGCCAAACCTCATCAGAAATAAACCCTTGATCGATAAAGCGATACAAATCAAGCCGTGCATCTGTTTCCCAAAGAAACGCATGCGAAAGGCAACATGCAAAACACTTGGTGATTTTTCACTGGAAACGCAGATGTGATCAGGCCGAGCCACCAAGAGTTTATATGTGAACGCACCCCAAAGCCGGAGGCACACATGGTGTTTTGAACCAGTTTTTAGGCCGTTTTTAAGCAGTCTGTTAAAAACTGCATGAGATCAGAAACGCATGCATTTTTTGAAAACCCATTTGTTTTTGACCCGTTTTAATTAAAATAATTGCTAAAACTGGTAAAAAACGGCTGCGGTTTTAAAAAATGGATGCATTTTTTAACGCATGCGTTTTTAAATGGACTGCTTAAAAACGGCCCAAAAATGGGTTCAAAATGCCACGTGTGCCGCCAGCCTTAACCAGCAGCACTGCCTTTGTTTTTATTTAACACAGTGTTTTTAAACAGCTGAAGAGCAGATTTGCCTAATTACATTGATGTCAATATTGCGTTTACAAAATGCATGTGTTAATGCTTTGTAAACCACGTGTTAACATGATGTTAAAACATGTGTTGTTAACACATGCATTAACATTGCATTTACGCTTGAGAGTTGTAAACACAATATTGACAACAATGTAATGAGGTAAATCTCCTCTTCAGTGGTTTGAAAACACATGCGTTGAATGCAAACAAAACACAACGGCCTGAATATGCAGAAACATGCATAGAATCATCAGATAGTGCTAGCGTCCAAGTACCAACTTGTGTATAAATCCTTTATGAAAGCCAAAACCAGGCTTTGAGGGTGCGGTCACACATTTACAAGCACATCGCAAGCCCAATGGGGGCATGCCTCGGCCCGACCGCAATGATCGGTAAGCAATCGGATGTATTTCACTGGAAACACTAATGAGATCAGGAAAGGGGGCGGCCACCTGCGCTAGCGCTATGGTTGGAAATGCAGCAATAGCAGTACGTTTGACCGTACCCTCAGTAACCTTTTTAATAACCTTTTAGTTAAATCCTAAAAACAGCCCTGGAAGTGATGCTTGCCATGAAAGACTCCAGTAGTGAGCTGCAGTGTTTAAGAGGCTTTTTAATGTATTAGCACCAAAATTGCAACATTTTCATATTTCAAACATCTAGAAACTAATGACAAATCAGGCGCAACACGGAAAAAAATGAATATTTTGCAAATATAAAGGAAAAATAAAGAAAAAAAAAAACTAAAAAAGTTTGATAATGCCCCCGACTGTGTTCGAAGATGCAATTGAAATGCAACAGGGAGTCGCTTGGCCCCAATCCATCATGCATTTCTATTGAAGTGCACACAATCGGGAACAAGCACGGGGGGACATATAGTCCCTGTGTTTAGTTTTTAGGGATTTTTGTAAGGTTTTTGGCTTGCCTGATTTATCTAAGTGATTGATAAATGGCAAGTGAGTCTGTTGAATTTTTGAGACTTTTGTCTGAAAAGTTGCAAAAAAAGTTTTAAGGGTGCAGTTACATGTAAGGGCGTCTTCCCACATGGCATTTTTCTTACGTTTTTAAACGCATCCAAAACAAAAGTGGGAGGGAGTTTGGCCAAAACGCATATGTTTGAAATGAAACGCATACGTTTCAGGCAGACCCTCCCTCCCACTTTTGTTTTGGATGCATTTAAAAATGCAAGAAAAATACCATGTGGGAAGGCACCATAACGGTAGGGGGTATGCGGGTATGCCTTGGCCCCAATGCTTATGGGTTTCTATGGAAACGCATGCGATTGGTAGCCAGAACCCGGTGTCTTGCATAACGGCACGTCTGACATCACCCTAAAAGTCGCAATTTTTGTGCAAAAATGCGTTTTTTGTTGCAATTTTGAACACATCGAAAATTCATGCTTTTTAAAAATGTTTACTTCTGTTTGCGTTTTGGAATTGTGTTTTCTGTATGCAGCTTTGTCTCTTGGAATTTCTAGAAACGCAGTAATCTTGTTTTCCCTGCTGTTTGTGCAGGTAATAACGTGTTTCAAAATGCAGACCAAACCGCGCCATAAAAAAAACGAAAGGTAGAAAACACAGAGTTAAGACACTTTATCCAAAAACCCATTTAAAAACCAATGTGGAAATATGATGGGTTTTACAAGGATGCAAAAAAAAAAAAAAAAAAGCCACGTGTCACTGGCCATACGCTAAAAAGTCACAAATTTTGCCACAATTACGCTAAAAAGATGGTACAGGGCCATAAAGACCTACATATATAAAAACCACTGCTCTCATGTAAACCAATGCAGCCATGTAAGATTATTATTAACCTCATCCTAATGCCCAGGATATAATATTGTACACTACTAATAACTATTACATAACATATCTATTCCTTAAACGTATCATCAGGAGAAACAGATAAGGAATGCCCTAGTCAACCTGGTTATCAGATGCATGTGTAGCATATGTATACACCATATCCAGCGTGTTTTCCCACTTATATACTGTATATGTATACACAAAGCCTGTTTATACAGAGCACATCCACTACAGTCCAATGGTTTTACAAGCTGTCTTCAGGTAACAGGACAAGTATGGATGCCCGGCACAGGGCACAGGTGAATCAATCACTTACTCAACCTTCTCCTAATCCTCATATCAGGGGCTCCATAGGGTAATGCATACAAAATGCCTCATTGACAGAATGCAGGCATCAGGTATGTTATATACAATTGTGTTTTGTGCATGTATTATGGCCAACACAGGCAATATACTCAGCGCTTTATAATAATGTATTATTTTTTTGGCTAATTTCCCTTTAAGAGCTTATTGCAGCCTTCACTTTACTGCTCCTCTATGGGGAGCTGTAACAATCTTGTTTGAAAAGCCGTACAGATAATAATGTGGGAAAATGTTGAATTGGAGGATGCATTATTCTCCCACAAACATTACGCAGGACTTATAAATTCACCCATAACATATAGAGGATGATGTGTGCTAAGTTCCACGGAGTCACAAGTATTCTTTGCAGTCTGAGGGTGCGTTCACGTGTTCAGTTTTTTAGACCAAAAATCAGGTGTGGTTCATAAGGGTTGAGAACATATCATTAAGGATGCGTTCACACGTTTGCTTTTTCAGATGCAGTTTTTGAACTCCAAACCAGGAGTGGAGTAAAAAGAGAGGAGGAACAGCTTCCCTCAATGATATGTTCTCATCCATTGTGATCCACACCTTTTTGGCTTTAAAAACTGCATCTGAAAAAAGAAAACGTGAGGGCACCCTGAGGGCGCTTTCACACAATGCGTTGCGTTGTGGTTTTGACACATTTCAAAGACTTCAGCCATGATCACATGCTGAGGTACATTGTGTTTCCACTGCATCGGCTAAAACGCAGTGTAACCTCAGCATGTAATTAAGGCTGGAGCCTTTGGAATGCATAAAAACACATCAAAAAATGTGACGCAATGCATTGTGTGAATGTGCCCTGAGTGGTGCTACTCCTCTTGTCTTCCTTTCCACTTCTGACTTGGACATCGAAAACTGGATTCTGTTCCAGAGTGATGCCACACATGGCGTTTTTAGTCTATTTTTCCCAATTATCTTAATAGATAAACAGGTTGAAAGCAGCCAAACGCATGGTAAACGGCCCCCCCTAAGGCGAGCGCACACGTAGCGCTGTGTCTGCGCTTGCAACGAGACAAATTCGACACCCACCGGGGCGGGCCTCGACCCGATCGCAAGGCGTTTCTATGGAAACGCCTGCGATCGGAACGAGAGCGCTGCCGCTGTTTGTTAAACTAAAGCAAAACACCGGCGGGGCTTGTTCCGGTGGCCGCGACTTTGTTTGCGTTTGCAAGCGCAGACCAAGCGCTCGTTGGCGCCAGCCTTTAGTGGTCTTCGTTGTCCAGTGCACCCACTGTGCCATCTTCTGCCAAAGTATAAAGTAACAAGCTTTTTTTGGAAAACGCATCCGTTTTTGACAGGTTACCAATATATTATTCAAACTGGTCAAAAACACATGCGTTTTTAACAGACTGCTTAAAACCGGGCCAAAAAACGCGTTCGAAACGCCACGTGTGCCATCTCTCTTAGACATTGGTTTCTAAACCCACCTAAAAATGGTTGTCAGATCATCCAGACAGTGTCTCTTTGGTTCTGTGCTTGGAAAAGGGTGGAGTGTAGGCTAGTACTCTCTGATGTCATCAATTAATGCAGATTACAAAAATTGCTGGATTCTGAGGTAGCGTTTTGTCGCATTTTAAATGTATCCAAAAGCAGTTGCTTGACAATGTACTACATCCCATACCACGTATACTTGTGCCTGCCACACTTCCATTAGTGAAGGTCCCAGCAGTGGTCCCTCAATCATAAGCTTGATTATTCCATCCGCAGGATAAGGGTGATGTCACACATGGCGTTTTTTGGGCGTTTTTGTTTTTGAAAAAGCATGCCTTTTTGTCGCGGTTTCCGAATTTGCGCAATTAAAAACGGGCAAAACGCATGCCTTTTAAAAACTGATGCATTTTTTGAACGATACTAAAAACGGCCATGTGTGACATCACCTAAGGCCTTTTTACACACTTGCCAATGTGATGCGATGAACTCCCATCACAATGCAAACGTGCTGCGGGACCTCCCGGCCCGAACGCTGCAAACCGGGACTGTACTCAGCCCAGTTTGCAGCGTTCAGGCCAGGAGATCCCAGCAGCACGCGCTGCGAGTGTAATGCGTGTTCATCGCATCCATTCGCAAGTATAGAACGGGCCTAAGGGTGCTGTCACAGTGTGCGCTTTGGACCACTTTTAAGCAGACTGAAAACATGGGTTTTCAGTCCGTTTAAAAACGTATGCATTTATAACCACGGTGTTTTTAATGTTTACCATGTATTTGGCTGGTATGAACCTGTTTATCTTCATTTCTAGAAATGTAGGCAGCTGTCAAATGGATTAAAACTAGGCAAATGCATGCTTGTTTTCAGTCCGTTTAAAAAAGACCAAGAACGCACGTGTGACCGCGCCCTAAGTAACGAACATGGAACATCCATGTGGATGGTTTTCCACAGCAGAAAGTCCCTTCTTCTGTTCCAATGACACAAATAGTGTTGAACGCTGAACAGTTTGGCTATAAAAACTATGGTACTTATTCAAATGACCTGGTACCTAACTTATGGACTAAATAAAATAAGCCAATACGCGATACTTCTAATACTTGTGTTAGTAGAGTTGTCACAAACTCCTTAGCACTATAAAGACAACCGTGAAGTGGAAAAAGGGGCTGTTGAGCACACAACCCATGTGTGTTAGCTATTGTCTTATAGTTCCTTTCATCTGAATTCCTTTCTGTCTTTTCCATAAAACGCAAATAAAGGGTTGTGCGGATTTTATTAGTAAAATCATTACATGTTTTACCACAGGCCAGCTACATTACTGCTAAAATGGGGGGATATTATGGTAACACTACATGTGGTTCTTATTACATGTAAGACCTTGCATGAGAGTGTCGCAACCAAAGCGCAACGTGTGAACGTGCCCTCATTGTTCTTTTTAGGCCGGCGCCACACAGGGCGCTTTGTCTGCGCTTGCAAACGCAGACAAAGTCGCGCCCACCGGGGCGGGCCTCGGCCCGATCGCATCGCTGTGTTTTGCTCTACTAGACATACTGATATAAACAACTTATTTAAAAAATATTCTACCTCTCTTCATTATGCCGTCTTGTTCCTTTGCCGTCATACACCACCCACAGCATCCTCAAAGCTACGTAGCTTTATCTTAGTTGCCCAAAAAGGAAGTTACTTTGGAAGCCTCGCGACCACACCTTTCCCCCGTTCCCCCCATTTGTGACTTCCTTTCCTGCCACTCGACCTCTCGCCGCACGAATACGGGTGCTGAGGGGACGAATGTGTCATAATAAGGTGTGAGTACTAAAGGAGCAAAATTCTGGATAAACAGAAAGGAATACCGAGGTTGGGGGAGCCAGGGGCCTGATTATTTGGGTACCGCACTACACAAAGGGGCATGATGGGACAGACTCAAGTGGCATTTTAGTTTTAAAATTTATGATAGTGGTCGATAGAACCGGATTTATAGCATGAGAATCGTTGATAAGTTTTTGTGCCTATTGGGTTATAATGGGTCCACAATGTGCATCATCCTTACGCGGACCACAGTCCAGACCAGGGGGTCACTGGACGGAGCAGCACTGGAGGGGGTGATCAGCTATGTATTATTGTTGTGCTAATTTGTTTATGCGGTTGTCTAACGTTCACTATGAAAATGACTGTGGAACGCTCTGGCTATAACCTACGCTTTGATGACACCACATGAACCATAGCGTGGTGCAGCCGGAAGTAACAAGGCCACTACATCTACCAACATTCTCATTCATATTGATCTGTAAAGAATCATAAAAGTACACTTTAATGCAACCATGTCACCTTCTCAACAACACATGGATTTAGCCCTCATCTTGTGAGTGCCCTCGGCTTTTTCTCTAGAGCAAAACCATGGCCATGATTGTAGATGAACATCTCCATTCTTATTATATATAGAATGAAGCATTTCAGTCACAGGGTCATCATTACACAATCAGGTGCACCACGCTGGTTGCCAAGTTTTCCCACGTGGTACACAGAATACCGACAATGAAACGGCGCCGATTTTTTCAGAAACCATGATCGTTATGGTTGTCACACATTCTCCACATCATGCGATTTACAAACTGTTCAGTCATAACCTCTTCAGGGTGCAGCGACCGAGGCTATTGCACACGCCGCTCAAGCCGGTTCTGCGCATTTTCATACGTCGAGTGCAGGCCATTGGCTGCGCGAGAATTCTCAGGGCCCGGAAGTCGGCAACCTACTATGGCATTTGAGATAGTCGCTAGCCATAGTACATCCACTCAGCCTCGGCTACTCCACCGCCGCAGTAGACCGCTCTTAGTATTTTGCATATAGGAGGGCCTTAAAATTCTAAAAGATTTGGGGTGGGACTAAAGGCATGAAGCTCTACAAAGGCTATCCTACTAAGATTCAGATGTTAGAATATCCATGGTGGGTACCTATGTAACACATCACAATGAAAATCTTTGATCGCCGTGTCTGCTGCCACAAAACACAAAACATCGATACATTACACTGGCACAGCAAAGTACTAGCTCGCGATCAGGACCTGGCGCCATCTCAATAGTGTTCAACATTTACAATATATTTTTCGTATCCAGTATGTGTCGTTGTCCAGCCCGACCGGCCCCCTAAAAAAGCCCCCCACAATCCCCCACCCCGAAGTGGCAAGCTGCAGTAAACCATATTTGTACACTCATATACCATAGTGGGCTTGGTGGATTCCACTTGTTGAGAACGTCTTACAAGACTCAAAACGGTGATTCGGTGGCAGGTTGCCCAATCTCCATGTGTAATGAGCAGGGGATAGTAAGTTTTGGTCGAAACCAGGTTCCGGGAAAGAAATGGTCACTTGGTTTTGTCTATGAGCAGGAGTGAAAGTTGTTGGGTCTAGACGAGGTGCCATGGTCCGCTGGGTTATGCGTGCATGATTAGGGGATGTGGATGTTTTGGGTACACAATCCAGGTGCCAGTATGTGCCCAACTGGTTATGAGCACGTGTATGAGCTATGGAATGGTTTAGGGTCGAGACCATACTCATGTGGTTGTTCATATACTCATAATCTAGTATAACCCAAAGCCAAAGATTAAAATCCCTCAAGGTCGTTTAGTTGACAATTTGACTGGGCATCAAAATATTCTCCATACCTTTGTTGAGGTAAAAACAATACCTTTTAAAACATACAAACATGTAAAGGAGGACCTATGATATGTTTTTTTTTTTTTACGCACTGACTAGTAGCAATTTGATGGAGCTAACAGTAACATCAAAAAAGGCACTCTCCACCTGATCTAAAGTAATGGGGTTGCTTGGGGACTAGTGGATTAGATTATGAGGACAGGCACACTGGTGTTTTATAGAATCCGAGACATAGCCCCTTCCATCACTAAGCGAGTGTGAATTAGCGATGAACTCGCATCACACTCGCAACGCCAAGCTGCCGGGAACGCACGGCCCGAACGCATGTCAGCACCAGCGGGAGTGAACTCTCAATATCATTTCAACGCCAGGCGTGTTACAGGTTCGGGCCGTAGCTTTCCCTGCAGCTTGCGTTGCAGTAGTGATTCGAGTTCATCGCATCACACTCTCTGATGATGGGAAGGGCAAATACCAGTAAAGCTATGCCCAGTTTGCTGTTGGTGTATGGACAAAACCACACAGGAATGATACGAAGAAGAAGTCAAAATTTTTCAAACCTGCTCCTTCGTGAGTCTGGATGACATATTCTAATCAAATCCTTGGTCACTATTGGTAAAATGGATCTACGCATTGTTATAGAGGACAATATATACTGAGGGGTATCCGTTGGTCAGCGCCCCTAGTAGAACCTAGTATTATAATGAATAAATACTACTGGTAAATTACAATTTTTTAAACCAGTTTTTGTTAGTTCATACTTCAATTTGCACCAATATAGTGGGTAGAAATTTCTCAGCAAGTTTTAACAAGTATAAGATTGCCATAGATATAACACAAAATTAGATGGGGGGTCAACCGGGTGCCGAAAACCAACAAAATAGTTACGTCATTCTAACCTCCTGCGTTCCTCCTTTCTGCGAGTCTGTTTTTTCATACCAGATCGACAGAATTGGATGGGATCCAGTTGGACTCATATACCTGGAAAGCAGGAGGCTAATGGAACAAAGGCCGAGGCAGGAAGATACCATGGGATAAAGAAGATAGCGTGGAGGCTTCCAACGTTTGGCACTTGGGTCCATAGTTTAATCTGGGTGCGTCTTCTTAGTCTAGCACATGTCACCTATGTACTCTACAAGTAATTTCTCACATATTCCTTGGTTTTCTATGACCTGTGTATTTAGCTAAGTTCCCTAGCAATTTTGGAGCTGACCTACTTCCTGCTATGTGATTTGTGGCTCAGGTGCACGTACACAAGCGTGCATTCACCGTACACAGCGTTCGCAGGATAAAAGCGCAGGGTAGCCTCATAGCATTGCCAGTAACTAGCATGATGCACCATGGGAAAAAAAAATAAAAAACAGGTGTCTTTGTACTTGTCATCAAAAATCTTACGGTCCATAAAAACTTCTAGCTCAATGAGACAGTTTTCGCTCACAATTGAATGTTAAGGTGACTTGGCAATTTAATAAAAAAAAACAAAGAAAACTTTAGTTTGGGATTTCACTTTGCATTCATCCTTATGCCTTACATTGATCTGAGGGTGTGTGAGATATTTCTAGAGACGGAGGTAATATAGTCACATACATAAAATTCAGAAAAACCTAAAGCTTGTGACTCTTGTTATCCCAAAAACAGCTATGAATTACATGCCTATGGAAGAATGTGTTTACCTCTCACATTGTTTAGGCTTTGCGAATGAGTGACAAGAGTTTATCCAAAACACCTGTCAATAGAACAACCATGCAATGTTTAGTAACCGGACTTACCCTGGCCAAGACCTCACCGAGAAGATAAACCTTGATCTGATAAAGCAGATACAAATCAACCGTGCATCCTTTTATCCCACGAAACCATGCAGAAAGCACATGCAAAACCTTAGTGTTGATTTTCACTGGAAACGGAGTCGCAGGGATAAACAGGGGCCGAGCCACCAGAGTTTATATGTGAACACGAATCCCCAAGGCGATGCAACACTTAGGGGTACATTGTGACTAAATAGTGTACGGTGGTCCCTCGCTTGGCTTATGGTTACCGACCTAGCTCTCACAAAAGAAGTACACAACTTTAATTGTGAGATAGCTGATGCAGAGACTACTTCTGTGTCCCCAAAAAAGTAGAAACCATTTGCTGTCCCTGGGACCAATCTGTCCCGAGCACCACAGAGTATTCACAGTCCCTGCTATACCATTTTTGCTTTTGTTCTCACTTTCACGTCCAGGTTTTCAGCGAGCTCCCAAAAATGCTGTGACACAAAAATATTAAACTCGGTGTCTGAGGGGTTTACCACCTAACCACCCAAGGCAACAAGCGCCGCATGTTTCGGGAAGCATGTCGGGAATACGACTCGGAAAAAAGTATCATTTATTTCTGTCCCGTACAATGCTAATAAATAGGTCGTGAGGAGAGCGAGAACATTTGGTGGAAAACAGAAGGCAGCCACAAAAACTGAGCGTAAACACAATTAAAGATGTCCCCCATTGGTGCTTTTGAACACCAGTTAATATTGGGACCGTTTTTATAGCAGTCGTGATATAAAAACTGCATGAGACAAAAAGAAAAACGCAAAGTGCATTATTTAATTTAAAACACGCCGCCATTTGTTTTTGACACCTGTTTTAATTAAATAATTGCTATAAGATGTCACCAAATGGCTGCGGAATGTTTAAAAAGGGATGCCTTTTATTACGCCTAATGCGTTTTTTAAATAGCGCAAAAGGGTTCAAAATGCCACGTGGTGCCGCCAGCCTTAACCAGCAGCACTGCCATTTGTTTTATTTAACACAGGTGTTTTTAAAAACAGCTGAAGGAGCAGATTTGGCATAATTACTTGATTTCAATATTGCTTTTACAAAATGCATGTTGTTAATGCTTTGTAAACCACGTGTTAACATGATGTTAAAACATGTGTTGTATTAACACACATTAACATATGCATTTAGCTGTAGAGTTGTAACAACGAATATTGACAACAATGTAATGAGAGTCAAATCTCCTCTTCATGGTTTGAAAACACATAGCGTGAATGCACAACAAAACAAAAAACAAGGCTGACTGATTCAAGAAACGATGCATAATAACATCAATAGATGATAGCTCCAAGTACAACTTGTGTATAAATCCTTATGAAGCCAAAACCAGTTGAGGGTGCGGTGTCACACATTACTACAAGCACACGCAAGCCCAATGGGGGCATGTCCGCGGGCCCGACCGCAATGATCGGTAACAATCGGATGTATTTCACTGGAAAACACTAATAGAATCAGGAAAGGGGGCGGCCACCGTGCGCTAGGCGCTATGGTTGGAAATGCAACAATAAGACATACGTTTTAACGTAACCTCAGTAACCTTTTTAATAACCTTTTTTAAATCCTAAAAACAGCCCTGGAAGTGATGTCCTTGCCATGAAAGACTCCAGTAGTGAGCTGCGTGTTTAGGAGCTTTTTAATGTATTAGCACCAAAATTGCAACATTTTCATATTTCAAACATCTAGAAACTATGACAAATCAGGCGCAACACGGAAAAAAAATATTTTGCAAATAGAAGGAAAATAAAAGAAAAAAAAAACTAAAAAAGTTTGATAAATGCCCCGACTGTGTTCGAGATGCAATGAAGCAACAGGGAGTCGCTTGGCCCCAATCCATCATGCATTTTTATTGAAGTGCACGCAATCGGGAACAAGCACGGGGGGACATTTAGTCCCTGTGCTTAGTTTTTTAGGATTTTTTGTAAGGTTTTTGGCTTGCCTGATTTATCTAAGTGATTGATAAATGGCAAGTGAGTCTGTTGAATTTTGAGACTTTTGTCTGAAAAGTTGCAAAAGTTTTAAGGGTGCAGTTACATGTAGGGCGTCTTCCCACATGGCATTTTTCTTCGTTTTTAAACGCATCCAAAACGAAAGTGGGAGGAGTTGGCCAAACGCATATGTTTGAATGAAACGCATACGTTTCAGGCAGACTCTCCTCCCACTTTGTTTTGATGCATTTAAAAATGCAAGAAAAATCCATGTGGGAAGGCACCATAACGGTAGGGGATGCGGGTATGCCTGGCCCCAATGCTTATGGGTTTCTATGGAAACGCATGCGATTGGTAGCCAGAACCGCGTGTCTTGCATAACGGCACGTCTGACATCACCCTAAAAGTTCCAATTTTTGTGCAAAAATGCGTTTTTTTGTTCAATTTTGAACACATCGAAAATTCATGCTTTTTAAAATGTTTACTTCTGTTTGCGTTTTGGAATTGCGTTTTCTGTATGCAGCTTTGTCCTTGGAATTTCTAGAAACGCAGTAATCTTGTTTTCCCTGCTGTTTGTGCAGGTAATACATGTGTTTAAAATGCAGACCAAACGCAACCGTGCCATAAAAAAAAAAAAACGAAGTAGAAAACACAGAGTTTAAGACACTTTACCAAAAACCCATTTAAAAAACCAATGTGCAAATATGATGGGTTTTACAAGGATGCAAAAAAAAAAAAAAAAGCCACGTGTCACTGGCCATACGCTAAAAGTCACAAATTTTGGCACAGTTACGCTAAAAAGAGTACAGGGCCATAAGACCTAAATATATAAAAACCACTGCTCTCATGTAAACAATGCACCATGTAAGATTATTATTAACCTCATCCTAAGCCCAGGATATAATATTGTACACTACTATAACTATTACATAACATATCTATTCCTTAAACGTATCATCAGGAGAAACAGATAAGGAATGCCCTATCAACTGGTTATCAGATGCATGTGTACATATGTATACCCATATCCAGCGTGTTTTCCCACTTATACTACTGTATAACAAAGCTTTTATACAGCAGCACCACTACAGTCCAATGTGTTTTACAAGCCGTCTTCAGGTAACAGGACAAGTATGGATGCCCGGCACAGGTGAATCATCACTATATCAACTCTTCTCCTAATCCTCATATCAGGGGCTCCATAGGGTATGCATACAAAATGCCTCATTGACAGAATGCAGGCATCAGGTATGTTATATACAATTGTGTTTTGTGCATGTATTATGGCCAACACAGGCAATATACTCGCGCTTTATAATAATGTATTATTTTTTTGGCTAATTCCTTTAAGAGCTTATTGCAGCCTTCACTTTCACGCTCCTCTATGGGGAGCTGTAACAATCTTGTTTGAGAAGCCGTACAGATAATAATGTGGAAAATGTTGAATTGGAGGATGCATTATCTCCCACAAACATTACGCAGGACTTATAAATTCACCCATAACATATAGAGGATGATGTGTGCTAGTTCCACGGAGTCACAATATTCTTTGCAGTCTGAGGGTGCGTTACGTTCAGTTTTTTAGACGCAAAAATCAGGTGGTTCATAAGGGTTGAGAACATATCATAAGGATGCGTTCACACGTTTGCTTTTTCAATGCATTTTTGAACTCCAAACCAGGAGTGGAGTAAAAGAGAGGAGGAACAGCTTCCCTCAATGATATGTTCCATCCATTGTGATCCACACCTTTTTGTGCTTAAAAACTGCATCTGAAAAGAAAAACGTGAGGGCAACCCTGAGGCGCTTTCACTACAATGCGTTGCGTTGGTTTTGACACATTTCAAAGACTTCAGCCTGATCACCTGCTGAGGAACATTGTGTTTCCACTTGCATCGGCTAAAACGCAGTGTAACCTCAGCATGTAATAAGGCTGGAGCCTTTGGAATGCATAAAAACACATCAAAAAAATGTGACGCAATGCATTGTGTGAATGTGCCCTGAGTGGTGCTACTCCTTTGTCTTCCTTTCCACTTCTGACTGGACATCCGAAAACTGGATTCTGTTCCAGAGTGATGCCACACATGGCGTTTTTAGTCTATTTTTCCCAATTATCTTAATAGATAAACAGGTTGAAAGCAGCCAAACGCATGGTAAACGGCCTAAGCCGCGCCCACAACGTACGCTTTGTCGGCGCTTGCAACGCAGACAATCGCCACCCCCGGGGCGGGCCTCGCCCGATCGCATCGGCGTTTCTATGGAAACGCCTGCGATCGGAACGAGCTGCCGCTGTTTCGCGTTAAACTAAAGCAAAACACCGGCGGCTTGTTCCCGGTGGCCGCGACTTTGTTTGCGTTTGCAAGCGCAGACAAAGCGCTACGTGTGGCGCCAGCCTTAGTGGTCTTCGTTGTCCAGTTGCACCCACTGTGCCATCTTCTGCCAATAGAGTAATAAAGTAACAAGCTTTTTTTGGAAAACGCATCCGTTTTTGACAGGTTTACCAATTATATTAATTCAAACTGGTCAAAAACCTGCGTTTTTTTAACAGACTGCTTAAAACCGGGCCAAAAACGCGTTCGAAACGCCACGTGTGCCATCTCTCTTAGACATTGGTTTCTAACCCACCTAAAAATGGTTGTCAGATCATCCAGATCAGTGTCTCTTCTGGTTCTGTGCTTGGAAAAGGGTGGAGTGTAGGCTAGTACTCTCTGATGTCATCAATTAATGCAGATTACAAAAATTAGGCTGGATTCTGACGTAGCGTTTTTGTCGCATTTTTAAATGTATCCAAAATGCAAGTTGCTTGACAATGTACTACACTCCCATACCACGTATACTTGTCCTGCCACTACTTCCATTAGTGAAGGTCCCAGCAGTTGGTCCCTCAATCATAAGCTTGTTATTTCCTATCCGCAGGATAAGGGTGATGTCACACATGGCGTTTTTGGGCCGTTTTTTTGAAAAAGCATGCCTTTTTGTCCGGGTTTCTGAATTTGCGCAATTAAAAACGGGCAAAAACGCATGCGTTTTTAAAAAACTGATGCATTTTTTACAATCTGAAAACGTACTAACTAAAAACGGCCTAAAATCGCCATGTGTGACATCACCCTAAGGCCCTTTTTTACACTTGCGAATGTGATGCGATGAACTCCCATCACAATCGCAGCACGTGCTGCCGGGACCTCCCGGCCCGAACGCTGCAAACCGGGACTGTACTCAGCCCCAGTTTGCAGCGTTCAGGCCAGGAGATCCCAGCAGCACGCGCTGCGAGTGTAATGCGTGTTCATCGCATCACATTCGCAAGTATAGAACGGGCCTAAGGGTGCTGTCACAGTGTGCGCCTTTGGACCACTTTTAAGCAGACTGAAAACACATGGGTTTTCAGTCCGTTTAAAAACGTATGCATTGATAACCACATGTGTTTTTGAATGTTTACCATGTATTTGGCTGGTATGAACCTGTTTATCTTCATTTCTAGAAATGTAGGCAGCTGTCAAATGGATTAAAACTAGGCAAAATGCATGCTTGTTTTCAGTCCGTTTAAAAATGGACCAAGAACGCACAGTGTGACCGCGCCCTAAGTAACGAACATGGAACATCCATGTGGATGGTTTTCCACAGCAGAAAGTCCCTTCTTCTGTCTCCAATGACACAAATAGTGTTGACGAATCCCTGCTGAACAGTTTGGCTATATAACACTATGGTACTTATTCAAATGACCTGGTACCTAGACTGAAGTATGGACTAAATAAAATAAGCCAATACCGGATACTTCTCAATACTTGTGTTTAGTAGAGTTGTCACAAACTCACTTACCACTAACTAAAGACAACCGTGAAGTGGAAAAAGGGGCTGTTGAGCACACAACCCATTGTGTAGCCATATTGTCTTTATAGTACCTTTTCATACTGAATTCCTTTCTGTCTTTTCCATAAAACGCAAATAAAGGGTTGTGCGGATTTTATTTGTAAAATGCATTACATGTTTTACCACAGGCCAGCTACATTACTGCTAAACTGGGGGATATTATGGTAACACTACATGTGGTTCTTATTACATGTAAGACCTTGCATGAGAGGTCAGCACAGGACATTGCATGTAATATATTGCTGTGTTGGACCAGGGCTCAAAAACAAAGTCAGGTTGCCTCAAGGTTGTTACAACTTCTTCCCTATAGAGAATAATGTTCTCAGTGTTATATTGTGAGTGTCATTTAATAATGGACTATTTTAAATTCTCATTGACGTGCTGTGTGTATAGTAGTATATGAGAAACAGTGCCACTCATTTTCCTGGCTGCATCTGGTATTGCAGCTCAAGTACTAATCTTCTATGCCATAATAGAGAAATTTTTAGTCCTAAAACCACTGCGGCTACATATAAGAAATACATATCTATCTATCTATCTTATAGTCAGAAGGTTCCAGATTTAGCTTTTTATCAGTTGAGGAGGGCATTTTATGGAGGGGTGAAACAGTGAAACGCATCCACTTTAGCTTAAGTGTTTACAGTCAGCAGAGGTGAATTACTGAGTAATTTAGTGTAAACACAGACTGGGTAAGTGACAGCATACCGTAACTTGGTTATTGGGACAACTTAAAGATGTTTGCCGATTGGTCAGAATTTGGCAGAAGAAGGGGTGTCATCAAATAAAAGACACAAAGTGTCACCCTGTTTTCTTCGTCCTATCTCCATTGAGGATGCTGGACAGGTGAGATGGGGAGGCTAATATGACAACTATCTATCTATGTATCAGTTTAGATGGATGCCTATTAACTATCTGTGAATCCATGTATCTAGATGACTATTAGCATATCTATCTGCATGAAGAAAAATTTATAGCACCACCAAAATTTATATTGTAAATTTATTCCGTGTTCTGTGGTTTTCATGGATCCACAATAGGGACCAAATATGGCACAAAAAATAAATGTACAATTAATTCAATATATTGTGCTGCACTGCCTTTTTGCCTATATGCAAACTTGCTGGATTCAGACTTTTTGCATCCACTTGCTTATTTTCTTTAGATTTTTTTGGGGGAAAATTATCTATTATACTCTATAATCCATCTTTCTTAGTTACCTCTTGCATCAGTTATAGATTTTATTCCTACTTGTTTGATTTTTGACTATATCCTTGTGGATAATCCTTCTCCATCATTCTTTATATATTTCCACCCATCATTTTCATGCAAGCCCTCTAGGGTGATCATAGAACAAAGACAAATGGAGATCATCCAATTTCAAAGTCTTCCCCCAGATTACTAAATGTATTGGGTAGCCCCAACCTGTTTATGAAGCTTGAGCAGTTCCCATTTTTTTTGATCATGCTCAGATACACAAGTAACTGGACAATGGTGGAGATTTATCAGAAGTGTCTAAGAGCAGAACTATTGTAGTTGTTCATGGAAACCAATCAGAGCTCAGCTATATAATAAAAGCTGAGCTCTGGTTGGTTTCCATTGCCATCTTTAATAGCTTTACCTCTTCTTCTTCTGATAAATCTTCCCCAATACTTTTTAAAGTGACCTTAAACATAGGGGAAGATTTATCATTAGGCAGGATTTTAAGCAGTTGTCTATGTGTTAGACTGGAAGGTTTCCAACAGATTTATAGTCTGGTGTATGTGCAGTGTTAAATGCCTTCTGATGTGTGTCCTCTATGCGAATAGACTGCATCAGTCAGTATGTTTAACATCCACTCAATTTCTGCCTTTTTGCGTTGTTTCTGCACAGGAAATTCTCAGATACCTCAAACATAAAATTGAGCAAACACTTCCCCCTGTTGTGGCAATGGACCCACATACAGCACCTCTTATGTGGTGTAGTTTTGCCATTAAATTTGCATTCTTTTGAAAATTCTCAGTTGATAAATGTGGTGAATTTTTTCCGCCATTGCGTGACTTTAAAAACGATGTCTGTGCAAAAATTTGCAACAATTATACGCCAAGAAGCTACATAGGACTAATAATAAATCTCCTCCATAAAGGCTATCCTGCCCCTTAAACAACTGATATTGTGACTTTACATTAACATGGTTACTTTGCAAGTTAATGCCCTATTAATTTGCTTTGGTATTGACCAACCAGGGAAACCAGTCATGCACGGATCCGTCTCCCTATTACTTCATACTGTAATGAAAGTCCAGGTCTTCCCATCATAGTTACAATCAGCTAATATTTAGACGTGTTCCTAAAAGAAGTTACTTTACCAAAGACTTTTATCACTTCTCCATAAGATAGGTGATAAATATGTGATCACTAGGGTAACCACAATGTTGGGACCCACCATATGCATTAAAATAGTACCAGCAGTGCATATCAAATAGGGAGAAGGTGCTGAATAAAGCAGCAGGTGTTTTATGCAATGACAAGGGACAGGGGACTTGATGATCAAGGGGCCCCGACACCCATTTTGCAAAACTTGGTAGCTGTAACTAAAACAGTCACACAGAGTAATAAGAAAGAATAGATTGGTGGCTAAAGGTAGGTCCGTGAACCCTCATTCACCCACCAATAATTGTTTAATATATGTTGATGGTAAATATACCTGGGGCATTAGTCTCCAATCAGGGACTATTCACATGCGTTGTGCAGTATGCTGCACATCATATTTCCACTTTTGCAATGTTAAAATACATCTTCCATTCATGTGCATCATAGAATAAGACTTTTTGTATTCAAAAGTTAAAGAAATGTTAACTATTATATTGGTGGAAATATATATAAATGTTTTTCTTTATCTCTTCTAGATTCAGTAACTGAAGTTCCTCTTCAGCTCTTCCCTCCCGCAGCTCCTTCCTATATCCCACCCAGACGTGGAGTAGACGAGGTGAGATGCTCAAATTCTCTTATAGCTGGTGTCTACAAATGTGCAGATGCCTTAGATTGTATATTTATTTAAGCTTAAAAAGGTCAAGCAGATGTGCCTATTCTTTTCCTTACAGCTCCAATTAATCTGCATTTACATAGAATATCATGACAGTATTCTTGCTCCCTTCTGCCACCACTAGAGGGAGCTTACAATACAATACAATTTATACAACAAAATCAACCATAAATCTATATGCAATAAGATCATAAGCCTCCTCTAGTGGTGGCAGCAGGCATCATGAATTTTATTATATAACTATACCATGCAGATATCCATGTCAGCACTGCTACATCTGATACAACCACAGTAATCTGATTGCAGTAAGATACCATGCTCATTTTCATGTAGGAATTTTTGAGTTGTAATAATTCTCTATGTTATAGTATCTGTCATCCATTTCAAAACCTTCTGTCACATTCATCAAGGGTGTGTACAGGAATGGCCGCGTGTGTTTACAGATAACACAACTCCTTGCAGAGTCGTTCATCTTCTTTAGTTGAGAGCCAGACCAAGCTGCCTGGTTCCTGCGGGTACCAGCAATATTTGACTCATGAGGGGTTAATTCTCTCCATTGAGGACATCCTCTGCTGTAGAAACTGACTTTTGTCCCTTCTGTCTGTTTAAAATGTGTCATTCGGAACAAACCAAGTGACAATGTGATACCAGTGATTTTCCATAGGACTTCAGGTTAACACACTGTTACCTTCACCCAGAGTTATCACTCAGCACAGAAGATACAGTTCAAGGAGAAAGCAATCTAAAAACAATCTGTCTTGAACTACCATTGATTCCCATAACAAATTGAATGAGGCACTTTAGAGGGCACCAGACTCAGGGCTGTAACTCAAGGAGATGCGGAAGGTGCAGAAGGTCGCATCGAGTTTAAAGGGGCTGTCCAGCCACAACAAGTTTTCGGCTATCCACAGGATTATTGATCAGTTCGGCACCCACTGTCTATGGCATGGACACTAGTAGCCGAGTACCACACTTGGCTGTATCCATCAGCACCATATAGATGAATAGAGCAGCAGATGCATCTCTAACTAGCTGCCATTAGTGGATTATAATATAGGTGGTTTGTACTGTAGCCCATGGCCACCCAAACCACCCACCAAATATTGGACTCTGAAGGACCTTTTCCCATGAAAATCTCATACATCTGTTCCTGCTCTCAATAAACCTGCTCTTAATACACACGAAGGTCCTCCAAAGGTCCTGAAACTGCAAATTGAAAGCAGGCGGAAGGGACACATCCTCCATTCCCCAAGAAGTGGATTCTAGTTCCATATGTAAGAAGTGAATCCAGATGTGTTGGGGCTATGATATTCATACAGCCCAGGGCACATGCCATTCTTAATCTGTGCCTGCCAGTTGTTCTGTTCATTTTGGGGTACAGTGGGACACCCACCAACTGAAAGTTCTCAGTTGTCCTTATGTAGAGGAAATGTAATTATTTTTCTTTCTCTTTAAGCAGTAGCTTATGTAAAATCAGATGATCACATAAGTATAACAGAAGTGGGAAATACATTTTCTGACTTAAAGAATGCTAAAGACCTTGATGTTGGCCTGTATGGCCTTCCATTTGTGGTGACTTTCATTGACCGTGGCATGTAGACAATTCTTGGCTCGGGGTTAATGACCCTGACACCTTTTGCACTCCTGTAGCTGAGCTCATACCCCTATTTCCATGTGTCTTGGATATAGATAGACATCACTAAGCCATGTGCTCCGCTGTGTTGGTTTTCACCTCTGTTTAAAATGAAATGTGTGACATCTAGTTTAACTTGCTGTACCGCTAAATTATCAGGTCTATTAAGGGTTACACAAACATGGCCCACTGACCACCTGTTACACAACCGCAGAATAACCATTCTGGTGCCCCCTAGCCAGAAAGACATGACAAAGTATAAAGATCAGTGTCCAGAGTCACTTTACCTGAGATAAACCTTTTACCCACATCAAATGTGCATTCTTTCCAATCAATGCATTTTCCATATCATATACTAATATACAATATATAATTAAAGATTATTGTTATTCATAGTAATATATGGAAATATACACTAAAAATATATGAGGAGGGGGTATACGGGGACTCTATTTATACTGTATATATATATTTTCCTGCAGTGCTATAATATCCATTATTACATTTACACTATTACTGTGATATATTGAGCACGTATATATCCCACCTTTTTCCTTCATCTCTTTTCTGACACTCCCACAATTCCTTCTCTGCAGAGTTTGGGAGACTTACCTTCCTGTATCCCAGATTGGGAGAAGTATGTACAGGAATCCTTTTAAGGATTTTTAAGGACTTCACCTCTAATAGGAGTGTTCCTTGGTTTTTATACTAAAAATATTTAGCATTTTATTAGAGAACAGCATATGCTGTATGACATTACTCCATTATTCTTGTACAAATCAAAGAAAAAGAGGGGAAATGTATCTGTGGGGCTAATAATGCAAAATGCTTGGATTGCAATTAGAAAAATAATTTTTATTGATGAAATATCACACTAAACATAAATTTAAAGGCACATTATTATGTGCAGATTCCATTGCATGAACAAAAATTGTGTCAACAGTTCATGCAGTGTTGCAACCTACCCCCAAATGTACCTATTGGAACTGGTTGGCTGTGCGTTCTGTAAAGTGTAAGTGATGCAGGAATGTATCATAGGTATGTAATGGAATAATGTACTGTGCCTTGATAACAGAACCAGCAGCAAGCGATAATAAGTTTTCTTTGATTTGTACAAGTTCAAGTACAGGGATTTGTGGCAAGAATAGTCTAAGTTCAAACTATTACTCCATTATTCTTAATATTTCCCTTGAGAATAAAAATAAAATCTCCAGTTATTCTGTTACCTTGAGTTGTCCTCTTCTATCACGTTGTAAATTTCCACCAAGCGTTTGTTCTTACAACAGTTTGGAAAGATGGATGACAGCCAGTTACTGCTCCCATAGAAGATGTCACCCACAGTTTCCTAGATTTGTCCTGAATGGCAAATCTGCATAAGAAGAGAATATGCATAGGTTAAAGAGTTTGGAAAAGTTGGTTGAAACATCATTGGGATTTGTAATTGTCACCGAATCTTTTTATAGACAGATTGTTCTTGGGTAGAAATACCCTAGAGATATAACTGTTTCCGTAATCGCAAATTTTCCTGTATAACATTTGTCATGGATTGTCCTTAAAGGGGCGGTCTGCCTTATTAATCACATTAAATACCATCTATTTGAAATCATGGAGGAAAGAACATCTCCCCTTTTTCGGGAAGGCTCTATGTAATACTTAATTTTCCCTCAGTAGTACTGTAATGAAGATCTGCCCTCAACCCAAACAGTGATTGCTGGGGGCCTAAGCAGCGGAATAACATGTGATTGCTTTATTTTTGGAGGACCCCTCTAATAAAAAAAAAAGTTTGTATAAATTGGAGAAATCATTTTTCAAAATTGTCACCAATGATACTGCTTTTCAACCTCAAACCACCCGCATTATAACACATTGAGTACAGAACAGAAACACTGATTTTCAGGTTTAGCCAGAAAATCTTTGTACACTTTCACCCACCCTCTTTCCTTTTCCAACTTTACTTTAAGTATTGTCTTAAACACTGGATTCTCCACCAATGTCTCCCAGAATTTGCAGGGGACAGACCATCTACCCCACCTCACTATCCTGATCCCCAGGGATTTATGGGTAAGATATGCAGGGACAAGGTGGAGGGGGGTAGGAATGTAATGCTAAAGTGTGTGCAGCGTGTGCCATAATGACTTTATATAGACAAGTCATGTTTATATATACACAGGTGATGGGGATGTTTATAGTAGTTATATATATTGTCTATATACAGATATAAAAGCTTGGCGTGTAGTGTATGTACAATAAACAACAATGTGCCTTGTCATTTAGATCTGTCTGTAAATTAGGTAATCCAAAATTTTGTGTAATAATGAATATTCCTTTAATTCAAATGTAGCAGAGCCCCATTTCATGGTTCAGACAATTCATTAGATTCAGCTTGTATCCTATGGAAAGCTACAAATACTTTCTAATAGCAAAAGGCATCTGTCCCAAATCATTCATTCTGCAACATCACAAGATCAGCACTGCTACATGTATTCTGTATAATATGCAAGGCTATCCTGAGACACAGGTCCACCACTTTGTTGTCCACATTTGTCAGATTTATGTTATCAATTCCATATTTTCCCATCGGTGTTTGAAGATTGTATTTATAAGGTTTTTCATTACTACATCCTTCTCAATTGCTTGTTAGATTTTAGGGTAATTTTGTGGGTTGAACCCCTAATTTGGTAAATGCTATGAGTCTCTAGTTTCAAGTGACTTGCAGATGAATTTATTACGCCTCTTCATGACTACACATATTATGTTGCATCTTTCACTCTTCTAGTCATTTCTAGTTACAACCTTTCAACTTTTTGACCTCCCTTTTCCATTAGGCCTACGTGGAGTTACAGGAGTTGACCATGGACCATACTAATGAACTGCACTGGGTGGAGGCAGCACGCTGGCTGAAGACTGAAGAAAACTATCAGGGTGATCAAAAGCAATGGGGTAAACCACACTTATCCCACCTCACCTTCAACAGTCTTCTGGAGCTGCGTCAAACCTTAAAAAATGGTGAGTTCTTATCAACCTGGATCTGAAATCTGGATCTGAAATCTGGATTTGAGTGACGTGTCCTATCTTCTAACCATTTGTTTATTTGAAGGGACTGTGATTCTTGACCTCGCTGAAAAAACTCTGGCTGGAATCTCTAGTCAAGTCATCGACCAGTTGATTTATGAAGGACATGTTAGGCCTGAGAACAGAGAAGAGGTCCTGAGGGCTCTTCTACTGCGACACAGGTAACCTCAAACCTAGCCTCTACTGTAATTACCACCTACTTGTATATTATTGTCTGAAAATATTGGACAGAAGAACTAGATAATGGTTATACTAAACTAAAAGTCCGATACTGTGAGAAATATTGTCCACTGAACTACAAAGAGCCATTAAAGATTTCACTCAACCCCATGACCTATAAAGGAAATTTACTACCATAATCCAGCATGATAAACCAGGGACATATACTCATAATTTCAGGCTCAATGGCTGGTAATCTTCTTATATTTGTTGTCCAAAAAATCTGGTATGTTACCAGAGCCCCTCTGAGCTGCAGGTTCATGTGCTGTTGCAGTGTGCAGTGTGCTGAAACTTCTGTGAGTGGAACTTCTGTGGTTGGAAGTGCTAAGGGAGCAGGGGGAGGGGGAGGCAGTCTAACAGCCTGTGAATGTGCAGCACAGATGGGCTCTGGTAATGCCTTTCTGACTCTTTTGCATAATTTACAAGGTTTAGTCATTGATTTAGTCATAATAAGTAATAAACTCATAGATCATAGTGCCTGGATCTATAAGTAAGTGTCCCTGGTTAATCATCCTTGATGATAAAGGTAGATTTCCTTTGAACAGATATTTCTTAAGTTCTTAGTGACTGGTTGTTTTGGGTCTTAATGACCAAGCCTTGTCTTCATATTTTGCCCTTTATGCATTCCAAGTAACTTTTTAAATTTGTAATCCTGCTTTTCACATTGTACATATGTCAATGTTCACAAGATAACTTTGCTCCATAGGTTGATTTTTTTGCATGGGTTGCCGTCTTCCAGGACCCATAACATTTTTATGATTTTACGTTTGTGTGATTTTTTTTCTACATTTGACTTTCTGTTTTATTTTTTCTCTATTTTTCTTTTATAATGGTCTAAAACGCCAATGGTTGTACATGACTGCATACCTAGTGTGTATCTTTTATTTTTTGGTTAATTTTTCTGATTAATAAAAGAAAAATTTCTAGAAGAAAACTGAAAATTTTATTTCTATATAAGATTTTCTAGAATAACTTTTAGTCTTACTTTTGAAGTTAACATGCAATCATTTGATTGCTTATATAATGCACTGCAATTCTTTGTATTACAGTGTATTATACAACAACAGGCAGCCTATTAGATGCCTCCACTGGAAAACCATAGACATACTATGACAACAAGAAGCCCCTCCCTTTATAAACTTATAAGAAGCCACAGTTGTCATTTAGAGCAGTATTTAAAGGGATATTCCCCCAAGACAGGTTTCTTACATGTACTCAGCACATCAAAACAACACATTCACTGATATTAACAAAAATGCAGCATATATATTTAGATATAAGTCCAACCTGGCACTATCAGTCCTGCTGGACACAATTTCAGTTGCCCCTAGATCCAACCCTGTAACTGCAGACTTAGGGTCGAGCGCCATCTTGGATGAGATCGTGCTATTTCGATTACTGTGTCTTGTGCCTGTAGCCACATCCCCTGCAGACCTAGCACAGAGCTCACAGACACTGATTCACTTCCTGCCAGGAGATTGTGAGGAGAGACAAGCTGCAAACAACAAGCTACAAGGAGATAAGTGATCCAGGGGGAAGGGGAATGCAGGCACATAGCTGTGAGACTGAGAACAGAGACGTAGCAGGGCTGATTCTGTAATGGGCATCTAATGGATCTCATGCATCTCCGATCTGTCTCTTCTCTCTTTCTATATGTCAGTGTGTTAGTACAATGTCAGAAGCAAGATGGAAGTATATGTACACCTTGTTCCTTGATAATCTAATCACATTGTCACCTCACAAAAGTAGATGGGTCATAATGTGTCTGCGTAAAGAGTCCCCACCCACACCCTGGGATTTTGCACTGAGCACCATAGAAAGTGATAGGAGCTAAAACGGTAATACAACTGAGTAAAATTGTAAAGCAATTCTCTTTAAAGAGAACCTCTCACAATGAATGTAATTTTAGCTGGTGCTAGGTTCCCATAACTTATGCTATGCTCATTTTAAAAATGCCTTTGATAAACTACTGAAATAATTCAGAATGCTGACATAGTTTATTTAAGATGACAGGGGCCTAACTTAGAGAGGCAGAGCCCAATAGCAGGCCCTATTCCCACTTAAAAAAATATAAGTTTGTAACTCGCATGTGGGATTATACAATCACACATTTATACGCTCATACGCACACATATAGAGCTTATACACACATACAATGTCATATACAAAGGTACAGCATATATAGACACATACAGTATATGCACACACCATACACCGTATACACATTACATATACACCATATATACATCATATATATTTTATATGCATTATATGCTGTGCAATGTGCAGCTTAATATGTATATAAAGATGTACATCCACCATTATTTAGTGCGTCAGGGGTATGACGGGGCCCCCTGACACTGCAGGCCCTATAGTTCACTTGTCTCCCTGTGACACAGGCTGTTCAAAGAGACAACCAGCCATTGCTGTTCCTGGCATGCTAAACCTATACCAGACTTGGATAAGATGCCCATATATAATACGGGAGCCCAGCATAAAGCTATAAAAAATATGTATTCGGAATCAAAAATATTTAATTATTTGACTCCTATTTACAGCCTTGGAAATGTGATAGTGATGACAAGGGTTTTTATTTCTATAGCCACCCTGATGGAGATGGATCCAATGGAGACCCTGAAAGTGGACAACCCCTTATACATCAAGTAGAGATGAAGGCTCTTACTGAGAAGGTAAGAAAGGTCCCACCCTGTGCTCCTAGACTCCAAATTAAAATCTATGATAGAATCCCCATGTACCATTTATAACAAAGTGCCTTTTTATGTGGAATAGAGACCATTGAGTCTTATTATGAATGACAAATGAATGACTTGAATAGCAAAACCTGACATTTTAACGTATCCATCTCTAATTTTACTACCACTTGCCTCTCCCCATGATTACATTGCATCATCTTGCCTATACGGTATATGAGCCCCTGGAACCAATTATTTTGTTCTTTATTGCCTTCTTATGAAACAACTTCAATTTTTTTTATACAATGGATGAAATCTATGTATTACTTCCAACTTGATAGGAACCTCTAAAAGAAAATTTGAAAGAGCGAGTACCGGAAAATGCAGAAGCCTCTGTGGTACTTGTGGGTAAGTTACATTTTTACATAAAGTCTTCTTTTCGTTATACTCTGTTAAAAAATGTAGATTCTGATTTCCCATATTGGCCCACATTTATTAAAGTGTTTGTGCCATTTTTATGTGTGACTGTGCACCGAAAAGAACGTGCAAACTGCTTACGCATGTATGTAAGAAGTGTTTGTGTCAGTTTTGTGTCAGAGCAGCACCGTGTCCGCGGCACCACACCACAAAATTCTGCCGGTACCGATTCAGACTATGCACCACATTTATTACGGGAACTCAACAGAATTGTGTCGCACGGTCTATGTTAAAGGTGCGCCAAAAATAAAGTTGGTGCGCATGAGCAGTGCAGGGGCCACCAGATTAATGTAAACCGTGTGCCAGTATTCAATAATCTGCCGCACTATGCAAATTAGAGAGGCAAACTATACCTAGTACAGTTTGTACTACTTTTGATAAATGTGGGCCATTACATTGTTAATAATTGGTCTTATTTCTTTTTTTTTTACCACCTTCCATGTTCTCATTACCTTTCCTTCCAAAAAGTTCCTATCTTCTATTCTCATACTATCATATCTTTTTTGTGGCCCATTCCAACATGCCATGTTTGTCATCCCATTTTCTGTCTCACCATGTCCCAACTACCAGGTAGTGCAAATTTCTTGGAATCCCCCACACTCTGTTTCGTACGCCTGAAAGAAGCTGTTATCCTTGAGTCAGTCCTTGAGGTATCTCTACCCATCAGGTTCCTCTTCATAATCCTTGGACCCAAAGATAGCTACAGGAGCTACCATGAAGTTGGAAGGGCAGTGTCTAGCATGATGGCTGAGAGGGTAAATAATACTACATGAAATGCTTTAATTGTAGTCTATATTGTCTCCTTTTTTTACATTGGTTTCCTGATTGTGGTTCCTCAGGTTTTCCGAACTGACATGTACTTGGCTGGGGGGCGCCAGGACATCTTACAATCCCTGGATGAGTTCTTGGATTGCTGTATAGTCCTACCTCCCACTGATTCTACCAGTGAGCAGTTACTTAAGGAGCTGCTACCTGTCCAACAGAATCTGCTGAGGAAGAGGTATCAAGAAATCAGAGTGGTTCCTGGTGGTCACAAAGGTAGGGACTTTATGGTGCAGGTGTCCCCTTTAATCAGAATATGCATTTGGCTATTCCAAAGGAGTAGGTTTTACTTGTCTGTTATTAAACTTTCATCTAATCTATTCCATAGATGAAAAGCCCCATTTTGAACCTGAAGATCCTTTAGAAAGAACCCGCAAGCCATTTGGGGGCCTTGTACGTGACATCAAAAGACGTTACCCACAGTATCTCTCAGACATCCGAGATGCTCTTAACCCGCAGTGTCTGGCTGCAGTCATCTTCATCTACTTTGCAGCCCTTTCTCCTGCTATCACATTTGGCGGCCTGATGGGTAAGTATCTTTTAACACCTGTGTCTAGCTATTATTATAAAGTGAAACCTATCCCCCATTATAGAACTCCCTCACTTACAAGGGCAACATCACCAATTGCCCTTGTCATGTGTCCCCCAAGGACATATGTGGATTATTAGCCCCCAGTTGCATAACTTTATTTATCCACATTGAACCTCATTTGCCAAGTGGATGACCAAACACTGAGACTTACATGTCAATATTGCTGCAGTAACAATTTTTTTTTATTGAAAAAAATATTTTTATTCTGCTTATGAGCTGCTTTTAATTCTAAAGTATAAAATGTGTATCAATGTATGATTTATTGGTCACTTTGTTGATAGTGGCTTAAGGGACATCTACCACCAGGATGAAGGATTGTAAACCAAGCACACTGACATACTGGTGTGTGCCCCCTCTGGCAGAATCTGCTATTTTTTAGATTCTCAGGGCCTTGTTTTACAAAGAAAATTACGGAAAAACAAGGAGCGCACCCCAGTATGTCAGTGTGCTTGGTTTACAATCCTTCATCCTAATGGTAGATTTCCTTTAAGACTTTCAGGTGACATGGATTAATGGTTCATCCTTTGTTTTGCTTTTTGGCATACTATAAATATGAGAGAGTCTTTAAATGTGTGTATAAATATGTATCATTTTATGTGTAAGGGGAAAGGGGGGGGCATTCAGAAGTATGCTGTGGACTCCCTCCTCTCTTAGTTATGCCCCTGGTATAAGATACCAGTCTGGGATGTATGGAGAAACATATGTTTTTACATTGCTATACCAGGATACTATACCAAAGATCCACATTGCAGGGGGGGAAGACATAGAGGAACACTCTGTAAAGCAGAGTACAGCAGTCTGTTGTTTAGGACTGATGATTGACAATTCATTTTTGGCATTTTAACACATTGCAGATCCGTGTTGGATTTTCTACTATGGAATTGCTACATTAGCTGAAAATAGATTTAAACAAAATGATAGATTGACCTTCACAAGCTGCAATTCATAATGTGAATTTCTTTAGCCAATCTACATCTAAACAAACACAGGATTTTTATTTGTGTTTATGTTGTGTATTTGGGGTTCATTAACTTGGAAACATTGGAAACTAACAGTATTTGGTACAGGAATAATGGACATTTAGATAGCTTTCATTGGTTTAAACTGCAATAAAATTGCAGATTAATGTAAATGAAGGAACTCTGTGGGGTGAAGTATTTGATGTCTTCTAAACATGTCCCCTCCTTCAATGCTTTCTTTGTGAGGAACATAATGGAACACAGTACTTGGGATTTCTGTGTTTTAAGCCTGCAGTACTTCTGTCCATTTTGTCAATTTAAAAATGTGTTATAAATAAGGGGGATCTATGAAGATGAAGCATTTTACATGCCTTCTCTTTCAGAAAACTGGTGTCGAAGGCATTGGACATCTCCCCCGTTGTCTGTTAAACTATCACATCATCAGACAGGGGGCAATATCTGGTGTCCTTTACAAGTGAGGTTTTCAATGCTTTCTTCTTGAAAATGTATCACAAGGGATTAAACAAACCCTCAGCTATAACATGTGGAGGACTCTGGCTGTAATGTTCAATTTCACAGTAATGCCTGAAAATATTGAGTAACAAACAATGCCTACTCTATTCTTTTGGCTGTCCATGTAATGTATGGGCCACTTTAATGAAGGATATGACCATTAAAACTGTTGTCAAAAATTTTAAATTAAAAGGGTATTCTCACCTGGGCATTCGCATTTAGTTGAATTTATGTGCCATATACATACATTGCTTCAATTGGATGTTATTGAAAAAAATTTACCCGTGTAAAAAAAAAAATTCCCATAAATGTTGTCCCTTAGAAACCAGATAGCTTTCATGGATATGACCACCCTGCACCCGGCATTCATGGACGGTTGTGGTGCAAGCAATATCTCCTGGACATTTCATGTACAAAAGCAATTAGTTTTTTGTGCAATCACTCAAACAGTGGTGGTCATAACCAAGGACTAGAATCTTGTTTCTGGGGGACAAAATAACTACATTTATGGGAAAATGTTCTCACACAGGTACATATATTTTAATAACATCCAATTGAAGAAGTGTATGTATATAGTAGATGAGTTAAATTAAATCTTGTCGCTCAGATGAGACTAGCAGTTCAGGCTAGGTGTACAATGCTCATGGTATTTTGTACAGTATTCAGACTAAATAGTAACATGCACATTATTTTGTATTATAGCTCAGAAGATTGATAGCTGGATGGGGGTCTCTGAACTTATGGTCTCCACAGCCCTCCAAGGCATTTTATTCTGTCTTCTTGGTGCCCAGCCGCTGCTCATTCTTGGATTTTCTGGACCTCTCCTGGTGTTTGAAGAAGCTTTTTATAACGTAAGTGGCAATTCATATCCTTGAGAAGACCTGTCCATTTTTGGAAAACAAACATTTAATGTGAGTTCTAGAACCATGTTTCCCTTTAATAAGAGTTATATATTGTATTGTCTTCCAGTTCTGTGAACCCCAAGGTATTGAGTACATCGTGGCACGTGTTTGGGTTGGATTCTGGTTGATTCTCATTGTAATCATTGTGGTGGCCTGTGAGGGCAGTTTCCTGGTCCGCTTCATTTCACGATTCACACAGGAAATCTTTGCCTTTCTTATCTCGCTTATCTTCATCTATGAGACATTTTCCAATTTGGCCAAGGTAAGTATGATGCAGATTTCCATTTGTGCAATATAATTCCCGAATATGCTTGAGTATAAGCCAACCAGAATATAAGCACCTTATTTCCCACAAAAAAATGTTTAAAACTTATTGACTCAAGTATGAGCCTAGTATGGGAAATACATTGGTCATAGCCTCCTCTTACCAATGGCCAACAGCGTCCCGTGACTAATGAAGTGCTAGCAACCTCCCCCAGTATAAAAAAGAAGTGTCAAGCAGTATCCCTACTAATGAAATCCCCAGCAGCCTCCCCTCACTAATGGAATGCCCAGCAGCCTCCCTCACTAATGAAATGCCCAGCAGCCTCCACCAGTAAATAAAAACAGCTCAATGATAACATAATATGCCAATTTACAGTACAGTACATGCTATGACTATCGATTGACCAAAAGCTCCCAG
Organism: Engystomops pustulosus; assembly: GCA_019512145.1. Lineage (NCBI taxonomy): Eukaryota > Metazoa > Chordata > Amphibia > Anura > Leptodactylidae > Engystomops > Engystomops pustulosus. The sequence continues at coordinate 41,780,239 of CM033646.1, forward strand.
TTTGATTGATAGTGGCCTCCCAGTTCAAATCACCATCAAAATAATTTTGAGTCTTCAGTGGGAAGCTGAAACAAACATAAAAAAAGCTCCATAGCTCATTCTCCCTTTCTGATGTCTGACCTAAATATGGAGGTGAAAACACCTTCTTTCTTTACTAGAATTCTATGAAATGGTTGACATTGATCAATTTGATTAACTTTAGTTTATACAATGCAGATTCCACTCCCTAATGGAATATTGGATAGTGATAACTCCTTTTTAGGTATACATTGATGACATTTTAATTTTTAAATTTTGTTTTCCAGATTTTCTTAGCGCATCCTCTTAAGGCCCAGTACAACGAATCGACTGCTCACATTGCATCTGAACCTCAGCCAAACACAGCTCTTCTTTCACTGGTGCTAATGTCTGGAGCTTTCTTTATCGCTTACTTCCTCCGTCAGTTTAAGAATAGCAGCTTCTTTCCCGGAAAGGTATAGTCATTGCAGAATTATACAGTGATCTAAATCATGAACTAAATACTTGAACTATATGTGAAAGTTAAAGGAAATCAACCAAATGGGTTTTGTGAGTTTTAACCACTGGCGAGTATCCCCTGAGACATGATTGGTTCTTCATGTAGCTGTTAATGGCTTATTTTTTTTCATAAAAAGTACTTCTAAAGATGTGCAATTGAGCCTTAGGGGCTCCTATCTATGTCACAGAAGCCCCTTCTTGCTCTGTTGGCTGACTCACTGGCAAGGAAAGCAGGTATAAGCACTGAAGGAAGGTGTGAATGATTAGCAGCCGCCAGAACCAGAAGGGGCTTCTGTGATGTACACAGGAGCCCCTGAGGCTCATTTACACATTTTTTTTAAAGTACTTTTTATGAAAAACTAAGCCATTAACAGCTAAAAGAAGAAAGGATCCTGTTCCAGTGAACAAACACCAGCCTGTAAGAATGCCTTGGTTAAAACCACTAAATCCATGTGGTGGATTTCTTTTAACCATTGACCAAAGATAAATTTCAAAATTGTTTTACAGCTCCGTCGTATAATTGGAGATTTTGGCGTCCCTATAGCAATTCTCATCATGGTGACAATTGACTATTTTATCAAGGATACATACACAAAGGTTTGTAGATTCTCATTACTACAACCAAATATATGTTATATTCCTTTTCATAAACAACTATAATATATATATTTTATTATTTTCCAGAAACTTGCCCTTCCAAAAGGTATAAGCGTCTCCCGCCCTACAGACCGTGGTTGGTTCATCTCACCCATGGGGCTACGTAACCCTTTCCCTATCTGGATGATGTTTGCCAGTGTGGTCCCAGCTTTGCTAGTTTTCATCCTGATATTTATGGAGTCTCAGATTACCACGTAAGTGTTTTTACAGAACTAGTTCTATATTCAATATACAATTTAAAGGGAACCTGTCATCAGAAACTGACCTAATAAACCACTACTAGTATGTTGCCAAGCAGAAGAACACATTCCAAATCATATTTCTTTCATAGCCCATGGCAGTGCCATCATCCAGAAAATCAACTTTGCAGTGAGATATAAATTGGTATTGGTAATTGTATAAAGTCAAGAAAGAAATGTTAACACTTTAGTCAATCTCTCGCTTCCTCAGAAAGCCCCCTTTACTGTGATTTATGGCCTTGCAATCAGAAACTAACCAGATCTCCTGAAGTCTGATGCATGATGTCAAACACAAAGGAGGAGGCTGTCACCTTAACTTCAGTGTTAAACTCTCCACCTCCTTGACTTTATACAGCCAATTTACATCTCACTTCAAACTTGATTTTCAGGATGATGCCACCATGAAAGAAACAAAAACTAGTAAGGCATCACACTGCTTTAAAATATACTGCTAGTGGATTTTTAAGCTAATTGCTGATGACAGGTTCCCATTAATTATAACAATTGCTAGCTGTATCCCGGAGTTGCTTGGGATAGTAAATAACTGCTCTTAGCTATAACAAAAATATTTTATATGCATCTATTTCTCTCTCTGACTGTCTCTCTGTCTCTCACTGACTTTGTGACTGTTTCTGTCTTGGAGTGTCTCTGTCTCTGACCCTCTCTGTGTATGTCTGTCCCTGACTGTCACTGAGTGTCTCCTATTGTCTCTAACCATCTCTGTCTCTGACTATTTCTGCCTCCAACTGTCTCTGTCTCCGGTTTTCTATGTCTGTCTCTGACTGTGACTGTCTCTGACTGTCAGATTTATCAGAAGTGTCTGAGAGGAGACACTTTCCACATATATTGATATTTGATTGGTTGCCATTTGCAACTGGAACAGTTCTACCTCAGACAATTCTTATACAACTCCCCCTATCTCTGTATCCTTATCCATATTATCTCACACATAAACTGCCTTATACTCATTGCTTATAGTAATCAATCAAAGCTCAGAGCTCAAATTAATGACCTGTGGCAAAATAGCAAACAAATACCCCTCAGCTTCTAACTGCCACAGCAGCAGCAGACAATGGCTCCTGTGTATGGCGGTTAATAAGTGGATTTTTCAAAGCTTGGGGTGAAAATTTAATCTCAAAACCTTGTGTATGACGTTCCCTGAGTCAAAGAGAGCTGCTTTGCAAAATTTGGTGATTGTAAACGTGACAGTGCAGATTCCTTTGGCAGACTTTCATACATACATACATAGATACACACACATACAATAAAGTTATTTGTTGTTACTGACAAGAAAAGGGTCATGACAGCCTAATAATTTAAGGGGAATAATTAAATAGAAAATTGATTATCTACACTTGTTTATGTATGGTATTGCAGTTTAGCCACATTCAGTGGAATAGTGCAAAATGCTAGACACATTGGGGCAGATTTACTTACCCAGTCCATTCGCGATCCAGCGGCGCGTTCTCTGCGCTGGATTCGGGTCCAGCCGGGATTCATTAAGGTAGTTCCTCCGCCGTCCACCAGGTGGCGCTGCTGCGCTGAAAAGCATCGGAACGCGCTGGAGTTCACCGAGCCGGGCTGAGTGAAGGTAAGTGCAAGCTCTGCGACAGATTTTTTTTTTTTAAATGCGGCGGTTTTTCCGAATCCGTCGGGTTTTAGTTCGGCCACGCCCCCCGATTTCCGTCACTTGCATGCCAGCGCCGATGCGCCACAATCCGATCCCGGGGCAATTCAGGGGAAATCGGCGCAAATCGGAAATATTCAGGTAACACGTCAGGAAAACGTGAATCGGGCCCTTAGTAAATGACCCCCATTGTACCAGTTTTTGTATGTTGGGCCAATGTGCCTAGTTTTAGTTTGCACTCTTTGTGCAAGTTGTACCGCATTATTTAATAGGGGCACCAGCAATGGCGTAACCAGAAGCTGAAGGGCCCCAGTGCAAAGTCTGTGCCAGGCCCCTGACTATAATGTATTGTTTATAGTAATAGTCTTTTCATATGGGAAAGTGACACCACAAGGGCCCCCTAAACCTCTTGGGCTCGGGTGCGATCGCAACCTCTGCACCCCCTCAAGTTACGTCCCTGGGCACAAGCTCTTAGTTAATCCAGTCAGTTTTCAGGATGTGCAAACACTTGCACCTATTTTATCTTGCTGCACTTTGCTTCATGGTGTTGTGATAGAATTGTGGCACATCTCAGTAATAAATGTAGCGCAAACTGGGAACACACACTGCTACACCCCTGTAGGTGCACAATTTTAAAAAGTGTCTCACAAAATGCAACTGTGACACAGTACATGTGCAAGCTCCAAAGACACTTTTTCCATGCAATATATGGACAAAAAACTGGCGCAGACAAAATGAGGCAGATTTATCAAGCTGTCTGAAAGTCCCATGGCAACCAATCACAGCTCACCTTTAAAATATTCATGAGCACTGGTAAAATGAAAGCTGAGCTGTGATTGGTTGCCATGGGCAACTAGAAATATTCTGACTTTCAGACAACTTGATAAATCAGCCCCAATATCTGGGTCGTCATGTAAAGTTGCAGAAAAAAAATTAACAACTTTTGTCTAATATTAGTCCACCCTGCATGTTAAAACATTAGTAGATAAGATATTCCATTTTCATGCATACATTATATGTTCAGATTCTGACTTTACCCTGTCCTTTAGGCTTATCGTCAGCAAGCCAGAAAGAAAAGCAGTGAAAGGTTCTGGATTCCACTTGGACCTGTTGCTGATTGTGGGGATGGGGGGTATATGTGCCCTCTTTGGAATGCCCTGGCTAAGTGCAACCACAGTACGTACAGTCAGCCACGCCAATGCTCTTACTATCATGTCCAAGGGAGGAAAACCTCAAATTGAGCGTGTTATTGAACAACGAATCAGTGGGCTGTTGGTGGCTGTTCTTGTGGGTATGTATCAGACTGTATAATGTTCATATGCTGTGAATATTTACCATATTTTCCTGCATATAAGACAACCCCCAACTTTTCCAAATAAAATATAGAGTTTGGGATATACTCGCCGTATAAGACTATCCCCCTTCCACATACGGGATTGGTCAGCACTCCCTGTCTACCCAGCCCTCCCTGTCTCAGCACAGTAGCGCCTCCCTCTGGCCTGCCTCTGAATACTTGCATCATGTGCCCTTGTATCCAATTACGATACTATTAAAGGAGTTTTTCCACGAACCAAGCTAGGCCCTATCCCTTTGCTGATCGTTGTGGGTCTCGACGATCCCACAGATCATGAGAACGAGGGGTTTGATGGGGTCCCAGGTACCTCAATCGGCCCCCTTGTTGCTCCTGAAGATTAATGGAGAAGACGGACGAGCATGACTGTTCTGGTCCATTCATACGGCGATCATTTTCAGCTCCACAGAGATCAATGGAGCAGAATGGTCATGCACGTCTGTCTTGGACTAGGGACTATGGAATATGGAACACAGCTCTGCCTACAGAAATGTAAAGTTTGATCTAACTTATCTTATTTTTGGAAAAAGACAGTTTTACTATAAAACTCTTTAGCATTGTGTACACTGTTCTCTATGGGGACATAGGGAGCCAGAAAAAGAGCTCCTGATGACAGGTTCCTATTGAATGGCACTTCTCTTTTGATCAGGTTATCTAGATATAAGGCTAACGCATTACCATCCTCGTAATGTCATAAATCACATCCTGCCCATAGCTACAAAGGACTGACCCCCTGTCCTCACATTCCATGGCCTCTGACAACAAACAAGATGAGCTGACAATGACCCTGGGGGCACGCAGATACAGAGGAATTACAGCAACAGCGATGGGGGGAGGATGGAGAAAAATGGGTCAGACGCTGAAATGAAGGACACACAGTGTATGAGGCACATAAAGAAGAAAGACACAGATATACAGAATGGCAAAGGAAAGTCTCACTGCCACATAATGTAATGGAACATCATATGATTTAACAAAAACTTATGTATATAAAGGTATCCTACAACAATCAAGGTCACAATAGTCTCTAGTGTCTCTGATACACTTATGGGTCCCAAAGTTCCATCTGAAGATTGTGGATTCCTCTAATTCTCATGGATATTTGTTTAGTATATTGTGAGAGCAGATTTACAGACCATCACAGTCTCATCTATGAATTGGTAAATTGTGCTGGAGACACTTCCACTACATCATTCTCATCTTTGTTACTTTTCCTCTATAGGTGTCTCCATATTGATGGAACCAGTTCTTTCCCTTATCCCGCTGGCTGTATTGTTTGGTATTTTCCTGTACATGGGTGTCACCTCTCTTAATGGAATACAATTTTTTGATCGGGTCTTACTCTGCTTGAAGCCACCAAAATATCATCCTAAGGAACCCTATGTAACACGGGTGAGTGATCCTGGGATGACATGTTCTTCCTGACCTGAATATTTCATGGTCCCTCACGCTAGCACTGGAACATAATAATTGATGGGCCCTATTCCCCATTTGCATTTGGAAACTTCATATTATGTCTATGGTCAGGGCTGTGGTAAAAAATGGATTAGAATTAGACCTAAGCAAAGAGAATAGGAATGAAAAGTGAATGGAGACAAACAGCAACATAAGTGACATAAAAATTTCAACACTTTGTAAAATTAATGGGGTTGTCCTCTTTATATATTCCCTTTTTGTTCGGAAGGTTTCTAAAAAATATATAAGCTCAGGCGATAACCTGTAATTTGGGTCTCCCTTGAAGATGCTGAGTGTAAAGCAAGCACATGCCAGATAGTATAGTATTGCATTGTACAGGCAATAGAAATTACATGTAATTTTTTTCTTCATAGGTTAAGACTTGGCGTATGCATGTATTCACCTTGGTACAGTTGATCTGCCTGGCTGCTCTCTTCGTGGTGATGTTCACGCCAGCCTCACTGGCTCTTCCATTCGTCCTTATCCTCACAGTGCCGGTCCGTAGGTTCATTCTGTCTCGCATCTTCTCCAGCCTGGAGCTCAAATGTGTAAGTATTCAAGGCAGACTGAGTCGTATTATTAAAAAAAGGTATTAAAAATATGTGCAGTTTCATGACACAAAACGCTAGTCTTGAGCAGTGATGGCGAACCTTTTAGGGACTGAGTGCCGAAACTACAAGCAAAACCTACATATTTTTAACAAAGTGCCAAATGTCAATTTAAATTAACTCCCAGGTTTCAAACGTATTGGCGTTCTACAGTAGAAAGAAGGAGAAATTTGGATTATTATTGTAGTTTCCCTCTAAGGTCCCCTTAACAGGATGAATCACAGGTCTGTAGAAGGGACTACAATGATAATTCAGCTCTGTAATCACCTCTTTGCTCCTCCTGCACTTCAAGTCATTTTAAAATAGCACTGAACGTGGTACGTCCTGGGCTTCCTGTGACTGCAGGATGACGTCTTGAGTCCTGAATGGTGGACTTTTTGTTGGGTGAGGGTCTGGGTGCCCACAGAGAGGGCTCTGAGTGCCACCTCTGGCACCCATGCCATAGGTTCGCCACCACTGGCCTAGAGCATGCTGTATTTACGAAGAGTCTTCAAACTCTTCATTTATCTGGATGCATGCTCCACTGCCGCAATGAGTCTCCACTAGGTCTGACCTGACAGAGATTTCAGCTATATCCCCTAGGGGAGACTGTGGTGGGCCATGGTGTTAATGTCCTCACCCCGCTCTCTGCCCTGTCACACCCAATGTGAAGGGGCGAAAATCCTACAAAATTGTTTGAAAAGATGCTTTTTACATGCCTTGCTCAGTGCTCATCTGAGATATATGGATGACAGGCTAGGAAGATTGGGTAAGACCAGAGAAGTGGGAAATCACTATTCTCAACATTCTCCCTTTTACTATACTTTCAGCTGGATGCAGATGATGCTTCTGTCAATCTGGAAGAAGAAGAAGGCACAGATGTCTACAATGAAGTTCAGATGCCTGTTTAACCCATCACTAAGTCTAGAAGTATAGGAGAATTTACCTAATGCTGCCTTCACATATTTTAGGAAAATAGCCTTTTGCTAAATTACCATTTGTAGAACCCATGGGATCATGTAATACAAGAGAACTTTTTATAGCTATGCAACTCATTTTTCACCATTATTTTATAAAAAAAAAATATGTTTTCTAATGCACTGTTTTCCATGTGAACAAAATGGAAAGGCAAAAAAGTTATAGTTTTAGATTTTTACAAATCTTAGTTTTTTTTAAACTTTTCTATACTTTATTAACTTGAAGATTAAGAATACTGCTTTCTCCGTAAAACAGCGACCCTCTTGACTGTTTCCAGTATTGCAGCTCAACTCAAATGACTGTTGCAAATTGAGAAGTGATCCATAAACTAGAGTGGCGCTGTTTCTTTTACCCAATTAACTTCTTATGTTCTTACCTTTTTTGAAATTTTTTTTTTTGCTTGTGTTTTTGTTTTTTATTCAAAGAACTCTAGGTAAAATGTATATGCACCGTTGTATGCCTAGTGCATGGGTAGAGCATAACACAGAATGGAAAATACACCAAGAAAACCTCTGTGTCCTACTTAATCCCTTCAGGCCCTGTACTAGAGATAACACATGTATGAGTTTTGCCTACAGTGTTCCTTGAAGGCTAATGCGCTTTGCTTTTAAAATATTAAAAAAATAAATTTAAAAGTCTGTAAATATGCTTTAAAATAATATATTTAGATACAATTAATATATTCCTTTCATGGACAAACCCTGTTTAATTATGATCTAAGTATTTTAAAATTGATCTGAAAAATATGAAAACCTTATTTGGACATAAGAAATGTGTTGTTTGAATATATTGGAATCATTCATTTTTGTATTATTTTGTGTCTTATGTTGTGTTCTTTTTCGTAAGAGAAATGTTTTTAGTGGCAATGTGATGCTTTGCAGAATTGGATATTATAATATCTAACAAATTATTTTATATAAATAATAAAATATATGACTAAAACTTGTATGTTCTTTTTTCTGAAAAAAATGTAAAAGGTATTCCAGCATGGCTGTATATTCCTCTCCCTATCAAAGGTATTTTAAAAAAAATGTTAAACTTATCCCTTATCTACAAGATAGGGGGATACCACGGTGATTGGTGCGGTTCCCGCTCTCACTAATAGATGGAGCAGCAGGAGGGGAAGTGTCCTTGCAATCCATCAATAAGTGAGAATGGGACCCCTGTTCTCTGTATAACTAGGAGTCCTGTCCTCATGATTGGTTGGGGTCCCAGCAGTCGGACTCTCACCAATAACCTTGTTATCCCTAATTTAGTACAAGCCCTTTAAGGACACATGCAATGGATGAGATAGCAGTTACTTGACCGACCTTTTTGCTAACTGCAAAAGATAATTACCAATTTATGAGGTCTAATCCAAGAGGCTGCCAAGAACCAAATAGAGAATGTGTAATAATAATTATTATTTATTTATATAGCGCCTACAGATTACGCAGCTCCGTACAAAGCTTGCCAAGTTGGCCCAAATTTGCGGCCGCATGTACGTCCCCATAGACGGCAATAGCGGCAGGGCGGGGATACGGTGCCACACATGTGTGGCACCAATCCGGGCCGCACACCGCAAAAAGATAAAGCATGCTCTATCTTTCGGTGTGTGTGCGGCCGTGAGCTGCTGTTTTCCATGGAGGGAGGAGCCACCTCTTCCTCCTCTCCAGCACACGGCGGTATGCCCGTACGGCGGGCATACCGCATGTGTATGTACCCTAAGACTGACCCAGAAATCCAGTCAGAGGAAATATTTATAAAATGTATAAAATTCTTCAACTAATCACTGGCCTTAGGCTACAAAATGGATAATAGATTGCAACATTTGATATAAACAAAGTTATTAACCCTCCAGTTCACATGCACAGGTTCTTGCAGGTGCAATACCACTTGATGACATTAGATGGCAGCATAAGATAGCAGATAAAGAGGATTTCAAGTGTGAATAGGTAAAACTCCTAGGATTAGCGCAATAGAGATGGCCACATTAGCTAGCCAGGAAGCCAGCTGGAACTAACTTGTTAGTAATGACCCACCCTGTGGGCCTTAACACAACCATCTTGCCTTATTTACTGGAATTTTTTTATTAAAATGTGTTGAGCCCCCACAATCAGTGGTGGGGGGACATGATATATCATGTATGTTTTAAAAATGTTAGCTTTTTTGTAGCCAGATACTACAGTCCTGTAAAGTTGATGGGAAAGTGGGCATGGTAAGCCTATTTAAGCGAATCTGTCATGAGGATTAAGGTCTAAAACATGTTATGCAGCAAAGTGTCAGAATCACAATAATGTCCCTATATTCTGAAAGCTTCTAAATTACACAATAAAAGCACTTTCTATGCTGCATGACCTAAGTAGTCATATGGGTGGATCCTTTCACTGTCCTGCACAACAGGTTTATGGTGGTTTGTGGACCGAAATCCTCAGAATAGGTTCCCTTTACCCCTTCCCGCAACTTGACGTAACTCTTTATCATAGGATGCGGTTAGTTCTCGTACCTTGATGGAGAGTTACGTCATGGTGATCGCCCAGGCCCAGAAGCTGAGCCTTTGCAATCAGCACGGGATCCAGGCAGTACGCGATAGCCGGGACCCGCAGTGGCAGATGGTATCGCTATTATCCCACCCCACCTGTTTAACTCTAAAGACGCCACAGTCATAGTGACCGCGGCATATATAGTGCATTGCAGTGCACGGAGGTGCTGATCATTGCCATGGCAGCACTGAGGTCCGATGAAGGACCCCAGAGCTGCCTTCAGTGGAAGCCTGCTTAAGATCGTGCGCCCGATATCCTGCATGTGTTGCTTTCCCGCTCAGGTCCGACAGACTTCACCATCTTTTTAGTGGTGCATGTAAGTGCTTGATCTTACGACACAATTTGAAAGTTAAATCCCGCGCTCAGTCTGAATCAGTCGGATCATCCGACGGCACGCCACCCGATTTGTGTCGCATGGAAGGATCGCGTGCGCAAAAATCCCAACGCAGACACCTCATAAATACCTGTGCAAGTCGTGTAATACTCGAAAAAGGTGCACAGTCCGACAAAAGTGAGCAGCGCGACCCTTAGTAAATGAGCCCCGTACGGTGAATGCTTTAAAACAACTTTTAAAAAATCACAAAAATTATGAAATTTTCACATCTGACCTCATAAAAACAGCATAAAAAGTGACATTTGGGAAAGTTTGTTATAAAGTTACTTGGGTGCTGTGAATATCTGCATGAAAAGCAGAAAATTTAATTTTTTATAACTAAACACAAAAGATATAATAAAAATTTTCTATTCATTTGAAGTACAATGTTTGACGAGAAAACAATCTCAAAATATCCTGGATATGTTAAAGCATTACAAAGGAATAAGCTCCTAGTAGGACACAGGGCAAAGTTAAAAAATCAGGCCTGGTCCTAAAGGTCTAAAATGGCTTGAACCTGCAGGGGTTAAAAGGAAATCGAAAATCAAACTCAAGCATGATGAACCAGGGATACTTACTCATAGATCCAGGCACCATGGCTGTGGAAAGCTTCTTAAATTTGTTATCTATGGTCTCCTGCCTTCTACAATCAACTTTTAAAATAATGCTAATCAGCCTGCGCAGTATTCAGTTAGAAGCATCTTTGGAGCCAGTACAGCCAGGGGTCTTCTTGGGAAGATGCAACAAGTTTCTCACACCTGGATTTGGTGATTCCCTGCCTCTTCCTTGCAGATCCTCTCCAGTTCCCTCAGGTTGGATGGTGAACGTTTGTGGACGCCATTTTCAAGTCTCTCCAGAGATGATCAAGTGGGTTTATGTCAGGTCTCTGGCTGGGCCAGTCAGGAATGGTCACAGAGTTTTCCTGAAGCCTCTGCTTTGTTATTTCAGCTGTGTGCTTATATTAGACCACATTCATCAAAACTAGTGCAGTTGCCCGTGGAATGTGCAGAGTGCAACAGATTAATCAAAACTGGCGCACGGTCTTCATTATCATTATTTATTTTTGCTGCACTTTGTTCATGCTGCAAAATTTTGGCGCAGACAGAATTTTGGCTCATGTCAGTAATAAATGTGCAAACACTTTATAAATACATGTACAAGCCGTTTGTATGTTTTTTTCAGTGCAAAGTCAGAAAGAAAACTTGCACATCCAGTGCTCCCAACACTACTGTGTGATGCTGAATAGCTCATATCTCCAGACCTTTTCTCATTGTGGCCATATGAACATTTAACACCCCTTCATTATGGCCCACCCAATTTATAATCCCCCTATTGTGCTGCCCAATGTTTAATGCCTCTATCCACCTACTGTGATCCTATTGTGATCTACCATTGTGATTTCACCTAATGTGGGCACTTACCTGCCAACCCCACACCACAGCAGCTCTCCTCTCTTTTCTGCTGTGTGCGGCTCTGAAGTTGACCGATGTGATAGTGTCTACCATCCTTAGATCTGCACACGGCAACCTGGGGCTCTCTGCTCCACCTTAACTTTACACGTTTCCTGCATCTGATGTATGCAGATGAAGTGTAATTTGGGTTCTTCTTTCCTGTGCCATATTTTACTATTCTCATCCTGCTGTTATTTTTATGTTCATTCTCTTTACTCACTGTCATTTTATGTCCCGGAATACTGTGTCTGCCCTCTAGATGGCGCTGCACAGGGCTGCCAGTGTGCTCTCCTATGGGCTGGGCCTTGTAAAGGGAAGAGGGAGCATTGGCTGCAAGAGATGAATGTGTACAGTGCACACACTCAGTATCATCCAAGGGGGAGCTCAGTGCTGCAGTGTTATACATGATATAGTGGTGGGAATGACACCTGAGCAGGCGTAGACGGTATATACAGTATGGCAGACATTACGTGGATATTCATTATTGTGTTCTAGTCCATGGAGGAATAATTGGAGACAGATCACCACAGACCATTGACTACTACTGTACCTAATTCTATACCAGAAACATATGTATATAATCTCTGTAATAGCGCTCCCCCAGCCACCATATGCCATTTACCATACAGGGTGTTTTATTTGTGTCTTATAGATTGTCTGATGGTTCGGATATCAACAGCATTCCTCTGAACTCTGGCAACAGAGATAAAGGAACAAAACATGCATTTAGAGCCAGTAAATATTTGTATGACCTAAGTCAAACTCATATTGACGCGGGGCCACATTAGCCTCATGGTTGCTTTAAAGGGGCCAAATGTCATTTAATTACTGTATAACTGTATTGATTCAATCTGTTTAGTAGTTATATTTATACAGAATTACCATAACAATCAGTCACTTGAGGGCAACCACAAAGATGTGCCCTTCCAGCAGCCACAGAGTCCCCAGTGCCCCCTCCAGTGTTCACAGTGCCCTCAGAGCCCTCGCTCTCTCAGCAGTAACAGTGCTCCCTCCAAGCAGCCACAGTGCCCCCAATGCCCCTATAGCAGTCACAGTGCCCCCAGTAGCCACACTGCCCCTCCAGCAGTCACAGTGCCCCCAGTAGTCACACTGCCCCACAGTAGTCACAGTGCACCTAGTTGCCACACTGTTCCCCCAGCAGTCACCGTGTTCCCAGTAGCCACACTGCCCCCCAGCAGTCACAGTGCCTCTAATACCCTTACTGTCCCACAATGCCTCTGAGTAGCCATAGTGCCCCCAGTGGCCATAGTGCCCCCAATAGCCACACTGCCCCAACTAGTCACACTGCCTCCTCAGCAGTCATAGTGCCCCCAGTAGCCACTGCCCCTCAGCAGTCACAATATTCCCAGTTGTCACACTGTCCCTAGTAGCCACACTGACCCCCCAGGAGTCACAGTGCACCCAGTAGGCACCCAGTCGGCTCCAGGTTTCAGTAGGCCCGTGGGAGACAGAGCCTCAGTGGCCCCTTTGCAGTGCACTCAAATGGTGGCATTAAAAATTCAGAAACTAAGTCTCCTGTTCCCTAAAATATTCCCTAGTTTATCATCATTTCAAGCCCCCCTTACCTCCTATGGATTAATTAGTTACAGCCCCTTGACCCCCATGGATGCCTCATGTACAGCCTATTGTGGGCACCCAGCAGCTTTGGGACTCGGCACTTGCCCGGGAATGCCCAGTGCTGGCGCCAGCCCTGCCCTCCGTAGCCACAGTGGCCTCCAGCAGTCACATTCAGAAACTAAAACAGTCTCCTTTTCCCTTAAATACTCCCTATTTTCTTATCATATAAAGCACCCCCTTACCCCTAGGGATTCATTAGATACAGCCCCCCTCACACACATGGATGCCTTATCTACAGCCTATTGTGGACCCCACAGCAGCTCTGGGCCCCGCCACTTGCTCAGGTATGCCCAGTGCTGGCGCCGACCCTGCCCCAGTGGCCACAGTGGCTGCCAGCAGTTACAGTGCCCCCAGCAGTCACAGTGCCCCCAGTAGCCACACTACCACCCAGCAGTCACAGTGTCCCCAGTAGCCACACTGCCCCCAAGCAGCCACAGTGCCCCCAGTAGCCACACTACCACCCAGCAGTCATAGTGCCCCCAGTAGCCACACTGCCCCCCCCCCCCCCCCAGCAGTAATAGTGGGAATTTGGGACCAGCAATCGACATTTGAACATTTGATTAGCACAGAGTTTTTTCAGTCATAAAAGTTTCCAAGGGGGAAGGGGGATGTGTTCATAAGACCAAAGAGGCGGAGTGATAAATACCAATCTCAAAATCCTATAAAGCAACGTAAGGAATCTCAAACTTTTTATGAAAACCTTTATAGAGCCCCATGTTAATGAGACAGGCAGTCCCAACCTCTTTATTACAGCAACACAGAGAGATATTTGCTTCTTTTTCATAGGAGAAAGAGTCTATTAAATCTCTGTGATCGAAATATACGTTTTTTTTTTTGTCTGCATATTACAAAAAATTTCTGGAGATCCTTACTCCTTATTTAACACAATTATTTAATGCATGTAGGGAAGGGGTCCCTGTCTTTGACTCAAATATGGCACATGTTCACATTATCCCTAAACTCCAAAAAGATCACCTTAATGTAGCCTACAGACTGATAGCTTCCTGGCTGCTTATTTTCATAAAGATGAAGTGGTGACCAGACAGGCCAAGCTGTAGATGTTATATCGGTAAAGGAGTCGGGGTGGGTTGGGGGGGAAAGAGGTGGGGCATGTTGTTGAGGCATTTGTTTTTCTTTCGTGGGACTATCTCAAATATTTGCTCACTAAAATGGGGTTTGGTCCCCATATTTTGGCTATACTAAATAGTCTGTATTCACTTCCTACGGCCAGGGCTTTCATTTTTCTCATGTGGGCATTTCTAGAGGAACAATCTCAACCTTGTTTGCTCTATTGAACCCCTAGGAGGGTTTTGACTTCTTTTGGATCAACGCAATCTTATGTATAGGTTGGACTTGGTGGACGGATGTCTTTTTCTAACCTTTTTTACTATGATACTATGATAATTGTAAGGGACATTACAGAAAATGGGAAATCATAAGTTGGGTTGGCTACACAAAATGAGACATTATTAATAAGGCCGCTATGGAGGGAGGACATTATGAGTAGGGGCTTTTCCAAGGGAAAAGTCCTGTAGCTAAGTGTCTAGTCAAGGAATGAGATACAGGGACAAGTTAGGGTCAAGTGAAATTTTACACGTATGCTCAAACTAAATTTATCTTCACAATTGCTTTGTATAACATATAACTTTTGCTGTGTTTTTCTGATGTGATGCTATATTATTTTCACTTTGCTGGTTAGTTTCAATTTGAAGTTTCAATAAAAAAGTCACTTCTTAGTAATCAAATTTTTTTCTGTTTAGCAGTAAAATGAATAAATTTACTTAATTTGAGTATGGAAATGTATAAACTGTTCACCTAGCCGAGGGTGTAACAAGGAGAGCCAGGGCCCCATAGCAGACTTCTGAATAGCTGCTTAAAAAATATACATATTATACTCATATACAAGCATTTCTATACCTATATACATAAATATACAGTTCTTCACTCATACACACACATATATACACTCTTACTCGCATACATATAGAGCATATACACATCACATATACAAACACATACAGTGCCATATACAGATGTACAGCATATACACACATACAGTACATACAAACTATACGCCATGTACACATACAGCATATATACATCACAGATACACACACATCTTTCTCTGATTCTCTCTTTCAGTGTCTCTGACCGCCTCTGTCTCTGACCTTCTCTGTCTTTGACCGTCTCTTTCAGTGACTGTCTCTGACCATCACTTTGGGGAGATTTATCAGAAGTGTCTGAGAGCAGAACTGCTCTACTTGGCCATGGCAACCAATCAGAGCTCAAGTTTAATTTTTGCACAGCTGATCTGTAATTGGTTTCCATGGTCAGACTTTTCTGATAATCTGATTTCCCCCTATGGCTGCATTTACACAAACGTATGCCCGCCCGGCCGTAGCCAGATGAGCATACATCCGGTGCAATGGAGAGAAGGAGGGGTGACCCCTCCTCTCTCCATGGCGATCCATTACGTATGGCCCATAACACAGGGAAAGATAGGACATGTCCTATCTTTTCCCTGTGTACGTAGCGGTATTGCTCCGTGCGGCCCTTGCTTTCTATGGGGGGCGTATGTATGGCCACAAGCTTACGGCCGTACATATCTCCCCTATAAGGTTGTGTGAATGCGGTCTATGTCTGTATCTCTATCCATGTTACCTCACACATAAGCTGTCTTCTACTCATTGCCTATAGTAACCAAGAAAAGCTCAGAGCTCATATTAATTACCTGTGGCAGAATAGCAACCAATCACGGCTCAGCTTCCAACTGCCACAGCTACAGCAGCAGACAATGGGGCTCATTTACTAAGGGTCCGCGGACTGCATTTTCGCTGGGTTTCCCGATGATTTCCGTGTTGCGCTGCATTTAACAGGGGTTTTTGGCGCATGGGATTCGATTTAGTTGCATCAGCTTCACGTGACAAAAATCGGGGGCCAGGCCGTCGGACAATCCGACGGAGTCGGACAACGTGCGGGATTTAACATTACAAATTGTGTCGCAAGACATGCACTCACATACACCGGAAAGGAGAAGGTGAACTCCAGGGGACCACAGCGGGGAAGCGACAGATGCAGGATCTCGGGCACACGATGTTGGTGAATTGCGCCGGACTGGATCGGGTAAGTAAATGTGCCCCAATGGTTCTTGTATATGGTGGTTAATAAGTGCAGTTCAAAACCTAGCGTGTGCAAAATTTGGTGATTGTAATCATGACGGCACAGATTACTTTAGCGGACATACATACAAAGAGACACATACACAGCTATATAAATTAGATATAATGGTGCACATCCTCCATTCTTTAGTGTCAGGTCGGATGATGGGGCTCCTGCACTTAGCCCACTGTCATGTTATACAGCAATAAAGGTGATACTTCTCTGCATTGAAGTGGTAGATCTCCTATAGACCTCTAGACATCACTGTGTATGCAAAAGAAATTGCATAACACCCATAATCACAGTGGGGCTTATTACTAAGGGCCCCGCGGACCACACTTTCGTCGGACATCCCGACTATTTCCGTTTTGCGCCGCTGGGACAGGGATTTAAAATGGGTTTTTGGCGCACACAAACGGTTTTTGGGGCAATCTCGCCAGCTTTCATGCGAAACAAATCGGGGGGGACGGGCCGTCGGACGATCCGACAGATTCGGACAAACTTCAAAATTATGTCGCAAGCCAAGCACTCACATGCACTGGGAAGAAGAAGGTGAACTCCGGCGAACCTGATCGGGGAAGCGACACATGCAGGATATCGTGCGCACAATCTTCTTTGAATCGCGACAGAGTTTATCCACGTTGGACAGACCGGATCGGGGATCGCACAAGGACGTAAGGTAAGTAAATGTGCCCCAGTATCTTTTAAAGAGTGTCTTTGCTCATGTACTTGAGCAATATCTGCAATAAAGTGCCTTATAATCAGCCTCCTGTTCCCTGCTTAATATGGTAATGTGGGATCTTTTCAGTAATGACTTCGTAGAATAAATGAAGCTCCTGTGTTTCCCCAAACTTTTTGCAAAACTCTGTAGCAGATATATTTTTTTTCAAGAACTTGTGAATTACCTGGTTTAGTCCCCTGGTTAGGCAGCTCTATGCCCCCCATATATCTGTTGATTTTAATAGGCTGAGCCCTCTCTTCTGTGTGAATACTACTAAAGGAAGTAATAGAAGTTAGCAATCAGCTGCTTCAAAGCAGGACCTGACACTTTAAATAGTGGTGAGAGTGACACGTCCTGAGCTGGGAGGAGGAGGAGGACACAGGCCTAGAGGCAGACATAGACTGTGCTGCGCCTGCCTGGAATGTACTAGCGTCTCCTCACACCTGACATTAGCTTGGGTGAGATACAAAAAGATATAATAGTATTGAGGGGGTGAAGAGGAAGCAGCTTTCAAAAGATTCACCCCTGCTAATGTTACAGCCTGTTATTACATGGGAATATTGGAATGTCACGGCTTTGTTTTCATTATAACATGTCACAAATACCCCCTGGCAGGACTTGCTCATTAATATGGGCACTGAGAATCCCCCCCCCCCCCAGGAATTCCAGCAGTTATGGAGTGCCTGGGGTGCCGAAGTTAGTTGCTGGTAGAAGATATTGTATAGTTATAGTTAATTTATAGTATTATAACTAGCTCTTCTATAGGGGCACTAGAGACACAGAGCATGGAGATGGACTAAGTCAAATGGTTCTTTATAAACAGTCTTTTAGAGGCTATTATAGGGAACCTGTCATCAGGTGCCCTTTTTAAGGCTCCCCCATAGAGAATAGAGTACACATTGCCAAATAGCTTTTATAGTTAGATCAAAGTTAACCTTTCTGTATGCAGAGCTCTGTCCCTAGTGAGTGGCCAGTGAGGAGCAGCCCCAAACCCTTTGGAAATGACTCCATCATGTATCGATTTCAAGTTTTAAAAAACTCCCATGTCCCCTATATCTTCTCACGCCCTTCCCTGATGATGATCTTCTGTGTTTTATATATGCGGCTATGCACTAATAGAAAATGCAGAAACTCCATTCTTTAAGAGACTGGTGTGTCTTAGTGTGTGCTCTTATCGGGTAGCCATTTTTGGCTATAAAGGGTTAATTAGAAAGTCACCTTGCAACTGCAGTAAGGGCAAATTAACATCCACCTGTAAGAAGATGGAAAGAGGGATAAAAGTTGTGGCACATCTGTGTAGAGTACACAGTAACCCTAACAATAAGTGGACAACGCCAGTGGTGTAACTAGGAGAGACAGGGCCCCATAGTGAACTTCTGAACAGGGCCCCACTTACCCCTTAAAAAATATACAGTGTATACACACCATATACACAGACATACAGTACATACACATCACAAATACAATATAATACATATACAATATACACATATATGAAATAGCCCAGATGCTGGGGGCCCCCTGAAACCTTGGGCCCCATAGCAGCTGCTATGGCTGCTACCACTGTAGTTACGCCCCTGGACAACGCATTCCCCACCTTTCTAAAGGATATAGTTTTCTGTTAATTTCTCTACCCTCTCCGAGTCATTTTATGTCATGGAATACTGTGTCTGCCCTCCAGATGGCACTGCACAGGGCTGCCAGTGTGCTCTCCTATGGGCTGGGCCTTGTAAAGGGAAGAGGGAGTATTGGCTGCAAGAGATGAATGTGTACAGTGCACACACTCAGTATCATCCAAGGGGGAGCTCAGAGCTGCAGACAACGAGAACAACAGTGTTATACATGATATAGTGGTGGGAATGACACCTGAGCAGGCGTAGACGGTATATACAGTATGGCAGACATTATGTAGATATTCATTATTGTGTTCTAGTACATGGAGGAATAAGTGGAGACAGATCAGCACAGACCAGCTACCAGAGCACTTCTACAGCTAATCCAGCACTATACATGAGCACAGCAACACTACCCCCAGCCACAGTCCAACCTGCAGGGTGCAGAGAAATGTATCTTTTGTTATATTTTAGGGTTTTATTTCTCTGTCTCGCAGATGAAAAATCATGAATACAGATTGTATCATCAGTAAGCAGGAGATTTGTTCTCATACTATTCTCATATTGATAGGATCTGATACTTACACAGGATCATCAAATATGTATGGCAGGGATGTTCTTCTCCACCACTAGTCTTATCCCATATTCTATACAAAGTCATAAATGAAATAGGATGTGGCACCAGCCTTCTACATGTTGGATGAGCAAAGTTTTCTTTTCAGGAGACACTAAATGGAGAGGGTCTATGTAACGTAAATATTATAGTAAGGAATGAACTGAACATGTATATTCTAGTACAATGGAGAAGCTTGAGATTGAATTAGCTGAACTCCAATGCATTTCATTGGAAAACATTGATCATTTAGTCAACTAGTGGATTGAACTGAAACTCAAAATACCTTGTCTACCACTAATATTGAGACATTGATGTAGATACTTGTTATTTATTGTATAATATCGGTACAAGGATGCTAACACTTGTGTTGTTTTATTGTGTGTGACGCTGATACATAGATACTTGTGTTCCAATATATTGTCTGACACTAATATTGAAACATTGATGCACATACTTGTTCTTTATTGTCTAACAATGACATTGATACAAAGCTGCTCATTCGTGTGTTGTAATATATTGTCTGACCCCCAATATTAAAACTTTGATGCTGCTATTTTGTTCTTATATATTGTCTCACCTTAATATTGATGCCGATAATTGTGTTCTTTATTGTTTCTGACACTGTGGTCGTTACATTGATGTTGGTACTTGCGCTATATTGTCTAACCCTGAAAGTGATACATTAATATTGATACTTGTGTTCTTAATTGTGTTTGACTCTGATACATTGAAGCTGATACTTGTGTTCTGATATATCGTCTAACCCTAATATTGATGCCGATAATTGTTTTCTTTATTGTGTCTGACACTGATATCGTTACATTGATGTTGATACTCGTGTTATATTGTCTGACCCAGATATTGATACATTGATGTGGTTACTCGTGTTCTGATGTATTGTCTGACCCTGATAGTGATACATTGACGCTGATACTCGTGTTCTGATGTATTGTCTGACGCTGATATCGATACATTGACGCTGATACTCGTGTTCTGATGTATTGTCTGACCCAGATATTGATACATTGATGCTGATACTCGTGTTCTGATGTATTGTCTGACCCAGATATTGATACATTGATGGCCCCATAGCAGACTTCTGAATAGCTGCTTAAAAAATATACATATTATACTCATATGTACACAAGCATTTCTATACCTATATACATAAAAATACACTTCTTCACTCATACACACACAGATATATACACTCTTACTCACATACATATTGAGCATATACACATCACATATACAAACACATACAGTGCCATTTACAGATGTACAGCATATACCCACATACAGTACATACACACTATACACCATGTACACATACAGCATATATGCATCACAGATAAACACACATCTTTCTCTGATTGTCTCTTTCAGTGACTGTCACTGACCGTATCTGTCTCCGACCTTCTCTTTCTTTGACCTTCTCTTTACGTGACTGTCACTGATCGTCTTTTTCAGTGACTGTCTCTGACCATCCCTTTGGGAAAATTTTTCAGAAGTGTCTGAGAGCAGAACTGCTCTACTTGGCCATGGCAACCAATCAGAGCTAAAATTTCATTTTTGCACAGCTGTTTATAAAATTACAGCTGATCTCTGATTGGTTTCCATGGGCAACTGGAACATTTTTACATCAGATATTTCTGATAAAACTCCCCCTATGGCTGCATTTACACAAACGTATGCCCGCCGAGCAGTAGACAGGTGGGCATACAGACGGTGCAATGGAGAGGAGGAGGGGTGACCCTTCCCCTCTACATGGCGATCCATTAGGTATGGCCCATTACACAGGGAAAGATAGGAAATGACCTATGTTTTCCCCGTGTACAGAGCGGTATTGCTCTGTGCGGCCCTTGCTTTCTTTGGGGGACGTATGTATGGTCGTAAGCTTACGGACGTACATATGTCCCCTATAAGGTTGAGTGAATGCGGCCTATGTCTGTATCTCTATCCATGTTACCTCATACATAAGCTGTCTTCTATCATTGCCTAAAGTAACCAAGAAAAGCTCAGAGCTCATATTAATTACCTGTGGCAGAATAGCAACCAATCACGGCTCAGCTTCCAACTGCCACAGCTGCAGCAGCAGACAATTGGGCTCATTTACTAAGGGTCCGCGGACAACGCGCGAGATTTAACATCTCAAATTGTGTTGCAAGACATGCACTCACATACATCGGTAAGAAGAAGGTGAACTACGGCGGACTTTAGCGCGGAAGCGACAGATGCAGGATCTTGGGTGCACCATGTTGGTGAAAAGCGTCGGACTTCATCTCCGACGGACCGTCCGAATCGGGGATCGCAACAGGACCGGGTAAGTAAATGGGCCCCAATGGCTCTTGTATATGGTGGTTAATAAGTGCGGAAGAAATTTTCAGTTCAAAACCTAGTGTGTGACGTTCCCTGAGTTATAGAGGGCGGCTGTGCAAAATTGGTGATTGTAAACATGATGTTACAGATTACTTTAGCAGACATACATACAAAGACACACATACACTCAGCTATATAAATAAGATATAATGGTGCACATCCTCCATTCTTTAGTGTCAGGTTGGATGATGGGGCTCCTGCACTTAGCCCACTGTCATGTTATACAGCAATAAAGGTGATACTTCTCTGCATTGAAGTGGTAGATCTCCTATAGACCTCTAGACATCACTGTGTATGCAAAAGAAATTGCATAACACCCATAATCACAGTGGGGCTTATTACTAAGGGCCCCGCGGACCACACTTTGATCTGACATCCCGACGATTTGCACTGGGACAGGGATTTAAAAGGGGTTTTTGGCGCATGTGAACCGATTTTGGGGCAATCGCGCCGGCTTTCATGCAACACAAATCAGGGGGTGGGCCGTCGGACGATCCGACGGATTCAGACAAACTGCGGGATTTAACTTCAAAATTGTGTCGCAAGCCAAACACTTACATGCACTGGGAGGAAGAAGGTGAACCCCGGCGGACCTGATTGGGGAAGCGACACATGCAGGATATCGGGCACATGTTCATCCTCATCGGACATTCTGGATCGCAGATTGTGCAGGGACCGGGTAAGTAAATGTGCCCCAGTATCTTTTAAAGAGTGTCTTTGCTCATGTACTTGAGCAATATCTGCAATAAAGTGCCTTATAATCAGCCTCCTGTCCCCTGCTTAATATGGTAATGTGGGATCATTTCAGTAATGACTTCCTAGAATAAATGAAGCTCCTGTGTTTCCCCAAACTTTTTGCAAAACTCTGTAGCAGATATATATTTTTTCAAGAACTTGTGAATTACCTGGTTTAGTCCCCTGGTTAGGCAGCTCTATGCCACCCATATATCTGTTCATTTTAATAGGCTGAGCCCTCTCTTCTGTGTGAATACTACTAAAGGAAGTAATAGAAGTTAGCAATCAGCTGCTTCAAAGCAGGACCTGACACTTTAAATAGTGGTGAGAGTGACACGTCCTGAGCTGGGAGGAGGAGGAGGACACAGGCCTAGAGGCAGACATAGACTGTGCTGCGCCTGCCTGGAATGTACTAGCGTCTCCTCACACCTGACATTAGCTTGGGTGGGATACAAAAAGAACAAGATATAATAGTATTGAGGGGGTGAAGAGGAAGCAGCTTTCAAAAGATTCACCCCTGCTAATGTTACAGCCTGTTATTACATGGGAATATTGGAGTGTCACGGCTTTGTTTTCATTATAACATGTCACAAATACCCCCTGGCAGGACCTGCTCATCAATATGGGCACTGAGAATCCCCCCCCCCCCAGGAATCCCAGCAGTTATGGAGTGCCTGGGGTGCCGCAGTTAGTTGCTGGTAGAATATATTGTATAATTATAGTTAATTTATAGTATTATAACTAGCTCTTCTATAGGGGCACTAGAGACACAGAGCATGGAGATGGACTAAGTCAAATGGTTCTTTATAAACAGTCTTTTAGAGGCTATTATAGGGAACCTGTCATCAGGTGCCCTTTTTAAGGCTCCCCCATAGAGAATAGAGTACACATTGCCAAATAGCTTTTATAGTTAGATCAAAGTTAACCTTTCTGTATGCAGAGCTCTGTCCCTAGTGAGTGGCCAGTGAGGAGCAGCCCCAAACCCTTTGGAAATGACTCCATCATGTATCGATTTCAAGTTTTAAAAAACTCCCATGTCCCCTATATCTTCTCACGCCCTTCCCTGATGATGATCTTCTGTGTTTTATATATGCGGCTATGCACTAATAGAAAATGCAGAAACTCCATTCTTTAAGAGACTGGTGTGTCTTAGTGTGTGCTCTTATCGGGTAGCCATTTTTGGCTATAAAGGGTTAATTAGAAAGTCACCTTGCAACTGCAGTAAGGGCAAATTAACATCCACCTGTAAGAAGATGGAAAGAGGGATAAAAGTTGTGGCACATCTGTGTAGAGTACACAGTAACCCTAACAATAAGTGGACAACGCCAGTGGTGTAACTAGGAGAGACAGGGCCCCATAGTGAACTTCTGAACAGGGCCCCACTTACCCCTTAAAAAATATACAGTGTATACACACCATATACACAGACATACAGTACATACACATCACAAATACAATATAATACATATACAATATACACATATATGAAATAGCCCAGATGCTGGGGGCCCCCTGAAACCTTGGGCCCCATAGCAGCTGCTATGGCTGCTACCACTGTAGTTACGCCCCTGGACAACGCATTCCCCACCTTTCTAAAGGATATAGTTTTCTGTTAATTTCTCTACCCTCTCCGAGTCATTTTATGTCATGGAATACTGTGTCTGCCCTCCAGATGGCGCTGCACAGGGCTGCCAGTGTGCTCTCCTATGGGCTGGGCCTTGTAAAGGGAAGAGGGAGTATTGGCTGCAAGAGATGAATGTGTACAGTGCACACACTCAGTATCATCCAAGGGGGAGCTCAGAGCTGCAGTGTTATACATGATATAGTGGTGGGAATGACACCCGAGCAGGCGTAGACGGTATATACAGTATTGCAGACATTACATAGATATTTATTATTGTGTTCTAGTCCATGGAGGAATAAGTGGAGACAGATCAGCACAGATCATTGACTATTGTACCTAATTCTATACCAGAAACATATGTATATAATCTCTGTAATAGCGCTCCCCCAGCCACCATATGCCATTTGCCATACAGGGTGTTTTATTTGTGTCTTATAGATTGTCTGATGGTTCGGATATCAATAGCATTCCTCTGAACCCTGGCAACAGAGATAAAGGAACAAAACATGCAGTGAAAGCCAGTAAATATTTGTATAAGTCAAACTCATATTGACGGGGGGCCACATTAGCCTTATGGTTGCTTTAAAGGGGCCAAATGTCATTTAATTACTGTATAACTGTATTGATTCAATCTGTTTAGTAGTTATATTTATACAGAATTACAATCAGTCACTTGAGGGCAACCACAAAGATGAAGTAGCCACAGTGCCCTTCCAGCAGCCACAGAGTCCCCGGTTCCCCCTCCGGTGTTCACAGTGCCCTCAGAGCCCTCGCTCTCCCAGCAGTAACAGTGCCCCCTCCAGGCAGCCACAGTGCCCCCAATGCCCCTATAGCAGTCACAATGCCCCCAGTAGCCACACTGCCCCTCCAGCAGTCACAGTGCCCCCAGTAGTCACACTGCCACACAGTAGTCACAGTGCACCTAGTTGCCACACTGTTCCTCCAGCAGTCACCGTGTTCTCAGTAGCCACACTGCCCCCCAGCAGTCACAGTGCCTCTAATAGCCTCACTGTCCCAATCAGCCACAATGCCTCTGAGTAGCCACAGTGCCCCCAGTGGGCATAGTGCCCCCAATAGCCACACTGCCCCAACTAGTCACACTGCCTCCTCAGCAGTCATAGTGCCCCCAGTAGCCACTGCCCCCCAGCAGTCACAATATTCCCAGTTGTCACACTGTCCCTAGTAGCCACACTGACCCCCCAGGAGTCACAGTGCACCCAGCAGGCACCCAGTCGGCTCCAGGTTTCAGTAGGCCCGTGGGAGACAGAGCCTCAGTGGCCCCTTTGCAGTGCACTCAAATGGTGGCATTAAAAATTCAGAAACTAAGTCTCCTGTTCCCTAAAATATTCCCTAGTTTATCATAATTTCAAGCCCCCCTTACGTCCTATGGATTCATTAGTTACAGCCCCCTGAACCTCATGGATGCCTCATGTACCGCCTATTGTGGGCACCCAGCAGCTTTGGGACTCGGCACTTGCCCGGGAATGCTCAGTGCTGGCGCCAGCCCTGCCCTCCGTAGCCACAGTGGCCTCCAGCAGTCACATTCAGAAACTAAAACAGTCTCCTTTTCCCTTAAATACTCCCTAGTTTATCATCATATAAAACACCCCCTTACCCCTAGGGATTCATTAGATACATCCCCCCTCACACCCATGGATGCCTTATCAGCAGCTCTAGGCCCCGCCACTTGCTCAGGTATGCCCAGTGCTGGCGCCGACCCTGCCCCAGTGGCCACAGTGGCTGCCAGCAGTTACAGTGCCCCCAGCAGTCACAGTGCCCCCAGTAGCCACACTACCACCCAGCAGTCACAGTGTCCCCAGTAGCCACACTGCCCCCAAGCAGCCACAGTGCCCCCAGTAGCCACACTACCACCCAGCAGTCATAGTGCCCCCAGTAGCCACACTGCCCCCCCCCCCCCCCCAGCAGTAATAGTGGGAATTTGGGACCAGCAATCGACATTTGAACATTTGATTAGCACAGAGTTTTTTCAATCATAAAAGTTTCCAAGGGGGATGGACAATGTGTTCATAAGACCAAAGAAGCGGAGTGATAAATACCAATCTCAAAATCCTATAAAGCAACGTAAGGAATCTCAAACTTTTTATGAAAACCTTTATAGAGCCCCATGTTAATGAGACAGGCAGTCCCGACCTCTTTATCACAGCAACACAGAGAGATATTTGCTTCTTTTTCATAGGAGAAAGAGTCTATTAAATCTCTATGATCGAATAAAGTGCCAGGCCCGTATGTTTTATTTTGTCTGCATATTACTTATTTAACACAATTATTTAATGCATGTAGGAAAGGGGTCCCTGTCTTTGACTCAAATATGGCACATGTTCACATTATCCCTAAACTCCAAAAAGATCACCTTGATGTAGCCTACAGACTGATAGCTTCCTGGCTGCTTATTTTCATAAAGATGAAGTGGTGACCAGACGGGCCTAACTGTATATGTTATATCGGTAAAGGAGTCGGGTTGGGATGGGGGGGAAAGAGGTGGGGCATGTTGTAGACGCATTTGATTTTCTCTCGTGGGACTATCTCAAATATTTGCTCACTAAAATGGGGTTTGGTCCCCATATTTTGGCTATACTAAATAGTCTGTATTCACTTCCTACGGCCAGGGCTTTCATTTTTCTCATGTGGGCATTTCTAGAGGAACAATCTCAACCTTGTTTGCTCTATTGAACCCCTAGGAGGGTTTTGACTTCTTTTGGATCAACGCAATCTTATGTATAGGTTGGACTTGGTGGACGGATGTCTTTTTCTAACCTTTTTTACTATGATACTATGATAATTGTAAGGGACATTACAGAAAATGGGAAATCATAAGTTGGGTTGGCTACACAAAATGAGACATTATTAATAAGGCCGCTATGGAGGGAGGACATTATGAGTAGGGGCTTTTCCAAGGGAAAAGTCCTGTAGCTAAGTGTCTAGTCAAGGAATGAGATACAGGGACAAGTTAGGGTCAAGTGAAATTTTACACGTATGCTCAAACTAAATTTATCTTCACAATTGCTTTGTATAACATATAACTTTTGCTGTGTTTTTCTGATGTGATGCTATATTATTTTCACTTTGCTGGTTAGTTTCAATTTGAAGTTTCAATAAAAAAGTCACTTCTTAGTAATCAAATTTTTTTCTGTTTAGCAGTAAAATGAATAAATTTACTTAATTTGAGTATGGAAATGTATAAACTGTTCACCTAGCCGAGGGTGTAACAAGGAGAGCCAGGGCCCCATAGCAGACTTCTGAATAGCTGCTTAAAAAATATACATATTATACTCATATGTACACAAGCATTTCTATACCTATATACATAAAAATACACTTCTTCACTCATACACACACAGATATATACACTCTTACTCACATACATATTGAGCATATACACATCACATATACAAACACATACAGTGCCATTTACAGATGTACAGCATATACCCACATACAGTACATACACACTATACACCATGTACACATACAGCATATATGCATCACAGATAAACACACATCTTTCTCTGATTGTCTCTTTCAGTGACTGTCACTGACCGTATCTGTCTCCGACCTTCTCTTTCTTTGACCTTCTCTTTACGTGACTGTCACTGATCGTCTTTTTCAGTGACTGTCTCTGACCATCCCTTTGGGAAAATTTTTCAGAAGTGTCTGAGAGCAGAACTGCTCTACTTGGCCATGGCAACCAATCAGAGCTAAAATTTCATTTTTGCACAGCTGTTTATAAAATTACAGCTGATCTCTGATTGGTTTCCATGGGCAACTGGAACATTTTTACATCAGATATTTCTGATAAAAC
This sequence comes from Engystomops pustulosus, assembly GCA_019512145.1. NCBI lineage: Eukaryota > Metazoa > Chordata > Amphibia > Anura > Leptodactylidae > Engystomops > Engystomops pustulosus. Next base: position 41,808,300 of record CM033646.1, read on the forward strand.
TCCCCCTATGGCTGCATTTACACAAACGTATGCCCGCCGAGCAGTAGACAGGTGGGCATACAGACGGTGCAATGGAGAGGAGGAGGGGTGACCCTTCCCCTCTACATGGCGATCCATTAGGTATGGCCCATTACACAGGGAAAGATAGGAAATGACCTATGTTTTCCCCGTGTACAGAGCGGTATTGCTCTGTGCGGCCCTTGCTTTCTTTGGGGGACGTATGTATGGTCGTAAGCTTACGGACGTACATATGTCCCCTATAAGGTTGAGTGAATGCGGCCTATGTCTGTATCTCTATCCATGTTACCTCATACATAAGCTGTCTTCTATCATTGCCTAAAGTAACCAAGAAAAGCTCAGAGCTCATATTAATTACCTGTGGCAGAATAGCAACCAATCACGGCTCAGCTTCCAACTGCCACAGCTGCAGCAGCAGACAATTGGGCTCATTTACTAAGGGTCCGCGGACAACGCGCGAGATTTAACATCTCAAATTGTGTTGCAAGACATGCACTCACATACATCGGTAAGAAGAAGGTGAACTACGGCGGACTTTAGCGCGGAAGCGACAGATGCAGGATCTTGGGTGCACCATGTTGGTGAAAAGCGTCGGACTTCATCTCCGACGGACCGTCCGAATCGGGGATCGCAACAGGACCGGGTAAGTAAATGGGCCCCAATGGCTCTTGTATATGGTGGTTAATAAGTGCGGAAGAAATTTTCAGTTCAAAACCTAGTGTGTGACGTTCCCTGAGTTATAGAGGGCGGCTGTGCAAAATTGGTGATTGTAAACATGATGTTACAGATTACTTTAGCAGACATACATACAAAGACACACATACACTCAGCTATATAAATAAGATATAATGGTGCACATCCTCCATTCTTTAGTGTCAGGTTGGATGATGGGGCTCCTGCACTTAGCCCACTGTCATGTTATACAGCAATAAAGGTGATACTTCTCTGCATTGAAGTGGTAGATCTCCTATAGACCTCTAGACATCACTGTGTATGCAAAAGAAATTGCATAACACCCATAATCACAGTGGGGCTTATTACTAAGGGCCCCGCGGACCACACTTTGATCTGACATCCCGACGATTTGCACTGGGACAGGGATTTAAAAGGGGTTTTTGGCGCATGTGAACCGATTTTGGGGCAATCGCGCCGGCTTTCATGCAACACAAATCAGGGGGTGGGCCGTCGGACGATCCGACGGATTCAGACAAACTGCGGGATTTAACTTCAAAATTGTGTCGCAAGCCAAACACTTACATGCACTGGGAGGAAGAAGGTGAACCCCGGCGGACCTGATTGGGGAAGCGACACATGCAGGATATCGGGCACATGTTCATCCTCATCGGACATTCTGGATCGCAGATTGTGCAGGGACCGGGTAAGTAAATGTGCCCCAGTATCTTTTAAAGAGTGTCTTTGCTCATGTACTTGAGCAATATCTGCAATAAAGTGCCTTATAATCAGCCTCCTGTCCCCTGCTTAATATGGTAATGTGGGATCATTTCAGTAATGACTTCCTAGAATAAATGAAGCTCCTGTGTTTCCCCAAACTTTTTGCAAAACTCTGTAGCAGATATATATTTTTTCAAGAACTTGTGAATTACCTGGTTTAGTCCCCTGGTTAGGCAGCTCTATGCCACCCATATATCTGTTCATTTTAATAGGCTGAGCCCTCTCTTCTGTGTGAATACTACTAAAGGAAGTAATAGAAGTTAGCAATCAGCTGCTTCAAAGCAGGACCTGACACTTTAAATAGTGGTGAGAGTGACACGTCCTGAGCTGGGAGGAGGAGGAGGACACAGGCCTAGAGGCAGACATAGACTGTGCTGCGCCTGCCTGGAATGTACTAGCGTCTCCTCACACCTGACATTAGCTTGGGTGGGATACAAAAAGAACAAGATATAATAGTATTGAGGGGGTGAAGAGGAAGCAGCTTTCAAAAGATTCACCCCTGCTAATGTTACAGCCTGTTATTACATGGGAATATTGGAGTGTCACGGCTTTGTTTTCATTATAACATGTCACAAATACCCCCTGGCAGGACCTGCTCATCAATATGGGCACTGAGAATCCCCCCCCCCCCACTCGTGTTCTGATGTATTGTCTGACCCAGATATTGATACATTGATGTGGATACTTGTGTTCTGATGTATTGTCTGACGCTGATATCGATACATTGACGCTGATACTCGTGTTCTGATGTATTGCTGACCCAGATATTGATACATTGATGCGGATACTTTTGTTCTTCATTGTGTCTGAGAATGATATGAATACATTGACGCTGATGCTCCTATGGCACTGAGCTTGACAAGCTTATGGGGGTACTATGAATGCCACTGAAATTTGGCACTGCCTGGGCATTTCGAAACAATCGTGCCCGTTATTGTGGCATTCAGGGCATGAGCAATGGTTACAGCGCCCTCATCTGTCATGTCTCCTGCTGTCACCGCCTCTCTGACGCTTCTAGTAGTAAAGGTGGAGCCGAGACCGAGGAGACTGAACGAGAAGGAATCGGGCGGCGGCTGCCAGTGCCCGTCATTTCATAATAAACCAGTGCTGCCCGCTATGTGCCCCCCGGTGCTGTGTGTCATGGCCGGCTCCGTGTGTGTAGTCGGGAGAGCGCTGCCTGTGCTGAATGCGGTGCCCGGCTCCCTGCCCCGTCCTCCGGCAGCACACGAGCCGGGTGTGCAGTGATCCGGGCTCCCCTCCTGTACATGGCGGCTGCCTGGATGGATGACTGTGAGGCGGGCGGGAGAGGGAGGGAGCTGGGCAGCAGCTGGAGCCTGTGACGGGGCGAGGACGGAGGGCGCCCGGCTGATTGGAAGGCAGCGCAGGCACGGAGAGCAGTGGAGGCGGGGGAAGTACAGGCTCTCTGCGGGGACTGAGACGAGTCCACGCCCGGGGCCAGCGCTGCAGATCTGGCCGTCATTCAAACGCTGATCCACGGTACCCGAGCAGGAGGAGACGCGTGGAGCATTGAGGTGAGAGCCGGGACACCCCCTCCTGGTCGGAGGCTGCGGGGCCCCCCTGCCGGGCAGTGTGAGGGAGACGCGGCTGCGGCGGGAGGAGGAGGCGGCTCCCCGCTCTCTGTGTGCCCGATCCTGCTGCAGCGACGCTGGGCGGGGAGAAGGAGCAGGCAGCGCCCCCCCTCCCCCGGAGCTCTCGCCATTACCCAGGGGCTGCTGCAGCTGCTTTGTCTCCGAGAGTCGGACACCAAGCTCCGGCTGCACCTTTTGTCCTTGGAGGAAGACGGGAGCGGGTAAGAGCTGGGGGCGCCGCCGCCTCTCGTGCACGGGGACCCGGGGAGATCAGGACGGGGGGGACGCGGGACACAGCGAGCTCCGGGCTCTGCGCACATGGCGGCTGCGGTGACCGAAGCCCAGGAGATGTGATCATGGAGGTCACCTCCAGGGACCGGGTGGAGCCGCCTGCTCGTACCCGGCTCTCATGCACCTTCTCCGGGCACGCTTCCCGCTTTGTCCCGGTGTCGGTCACATGTTGAGTTTTTGCGGGAATTGACGTTCTTTGATCGATACGATTTTATTTATTTTACTAATTTATTTAAAAAAAAAAAAATCATAATTTGGAATATTATAAAACGAAAAAAAAAAAAGAAGTCCGACGAAAAAGAAAAAAATACCCCAAAAAACCTGATAAATCGGGAGGGGTATGAATAATCGCGGCAGGAGACGAGGGGTGAGCAGTGTGCCTGCCCCGGGAGCGGGAGGTGGCTGCCCGCAGAGTCCGGCGGTGGCCGCGCTTCCCCTCCTCCTCCTGCAGCTGCTGCTGCCCCGGGAGCCTCTTGTTTTTCTCGGCGAGGCTGCTAGTTCCGCGCTGGGTCTGGTGAGGTCGCTCTCCTCCGAGTGTCTGGCGGCTCCTCCTCCTCCCTGCGGCCGGAAGGTGAGGCTCAGCAGCTCGGCTACAAGGAGAAGGTCGGAGCAGCCGCCGCTCACATCGGTGCTCAGCCTCTCAGCGGTCACATCAGCAGCGCGGGGGGAAAGACGAGGAGCCGCAGCCTCTCCGCTCACTCATCACCGGAGCCACGACACCGGCACCACGTGCTCGCTCAGCCCGGACTGCAGTGCAGGAGGCTCGGGGAGACGCGAGGGGGCGTCCGGTACGGGGTTTCCGCAGGAGACACGTGGTGGCTGCGGGCGAAGCACTCGACATCGTGGGCTGCAGGGCACTGGTAAGAGCGGAGCACAACCGGGGGCATCGGCAGCGTTATTCCGGGGAAATGGGTGCGGTTTTCTGACGGTTCTATGTAGCAGCGGTGCGATGGATCCGCGACTCCGACCGGGGAGGCTGGACCACGAATAGGGGGGTATAGCGTGTACGGGGAGGCTGGAGGACGCGTGGTGTGTACCGGGGAGGGTGAGGGGTAGAGGCCGCGTGTAGGAGGTGGTATGTAACGCCGTGTCCTGCACCATGTACCGGTGAGGGGTAGAGGCCGCGTGTAGGAGGTGGTATGTACCGTCGTGTCCTGCACCATGTACCGGGGAGGGTGAGGGGTAGAGGCCGCGTGTAGGAGGTGGTATGTACCGCCGTGTTGTCTACTCATGACCGGGGCGGGTGAGGTATGTATCGCCGGTCACTGCACACCGGGGAGGGTGAGGTATGTAACGCCGTGTCCTGCACCATCTACCGGGGAGGGGTGAGAGTATTTCCGCGACGATATCGTGCCAACCGGGGAGGTGAGGTAATAGTAAAGCAACCGCCGTCGTCTATAGCGGGAGGGTGAGGCTAGACGCGTCTTGGAATAGGAAGGGGGGCTATTGCCCACGGTGTACCGGGGACTATAGGGACAGCGTGTAGAGGGTTGTGTGTACCGGGGAGAGGAGTAGTTAGATGCTGGACGGATTTGATTGACGCCACAGGGTGACTTGCCACGGAAGCCTATGAGTCTTGCGCGTGGGAAGAAGTATCCGCGCTGTGCCGCGTCATCTCCCGGGAGGGCGGCCGGCGCTCGGGTGAGGTCCCGCGGGTAGGTAACCCGATGCGGTCGGTGACGGGAAGATGAGATTACGGACGTCTCCTGTGCTCTCCGCTTCCTTGTGAGAATGATCCGCCCCGCGTTGCTGTATTCCGGATCCCGTCTCCTCCCGGTGCTGGGCGGGTACTGAGGGGAGGCGAGGGCCCCCTGTAGGCGGAGACACTGACCTCACTCTGCCCTTGTACAGAGAGCGGGGCGGGCCCGGGTACTTGTAGCGCGGCCTGACTATAGTATCACACGTGGGCCGGAGCCGGGAGCACGTGCCGGCCGATCACTGCGGGCTGTGGACTGGAGCACGTGCTTGTCCTCGTCAGGTAGATGGGCTGCACTTATCCCCGCCGGGTAGCATTGCCGGGGCAGATGGCCAGCTGCCCCGGCAATGCTTACCCGGGGAGAGTGGGATAAGTTGCAGCCCATCTGCCCCGGCAATTCTACCCATGGGACAATAAGTGCAGCCCATCTGCCCCGGCAATGCTACCCGCGAGGACAAGTGCAGCCCATCTACCTGGCGAGGACAAGCACTTGCTCCAGTCCGCAGCCCGCATGATCGGCCGACACTGCTCCCGGCTCCGGTCCCACGTGTGATACTATAGTCCGCCGCGCTACAAGTTTCCGGGCCGGCCCGCTCTCTGTACAGGGCAGATGAGAGTCAGTGTCTCGCGCCTACAGGGGGCCATCCCTCCCCTCAGTACCCGCCCACAGCACGGAGGAGGGACGGGATCCGGAATACAGACACGCGGGGCGGATCATCTCACAGAGAAAGAGAGCACAGAACGTACCGTAATCTCACTCCCGTCACCGACCGCATCGGTTACCTACCCGCGGGACACTCACCCGAGCGCCGGCCGCCCTCCCGGGAGATGACGCGGCACAGCGCGGATACTTCTTCCCCGGCGCTAACTCATAGGCTCCGTGCAAAGTCACCGCAGTCAAATCAAATCCGTTCCCAGATCTAACTCCTCTCCCCGGTACACACAACCCTCTACACGCTGTCCCTACAGTCCCCGGTACACCGTGGCACATACCACCCCCTACACACGGTCTAGCCTCACCCTCCCCGCTATAGGACGCGGCGGGTACATACCTCACCCTCCCCGTCACGTACACGAGAACGAAGGACTACCTCACCCTCCCCGGTACTGGTGCAGACACGACGGCGTCATACCTCACCCTCCCCGGTACATGGTGCAGGACACGGCGTTACATACCTCACCCTCCCCGGTACATGGTGCAGGACACGGGACAGTGCGTTACTACCTCACCTCTCCCCGGTACATGTTCAGACACGGCGTATACATACCTCAACATCACACGAACCTCCCCGTACATGGTGCAGGACCGGCGTTACATACCCTCACCCTCCCGCGTACATGGTGCAGGACACAGGCGTTACCTCAGCGCTCACCCTCCCCGGTACATGATGGCAGACACGGCGTTACATACCTCACCTCCCCGGTACATGGTGTCAGGACACGGCGGTACATACCCCTCCTACACGCGGCCTCTACCCCTCACCCTCCCCGGTACATGGGCAGGACACGGCGTAGTAATACACCAATCCCACGCGGCTCTACCCCTCACCCTCCCCGGTACATGGTGCATGACACTCTGTACAACCACCGTCCTACACGCGGCCTCTACCCCCTCACCCTCCCCGGTACATGGTGCAGGACACGACGGATACATACCACCTCCTACTCCGCGGCCTCTACCCCATCAGCCGGTGACATGTGCAGGACACGCGGTTACATACCCACCTCTACACGCGGCCTCTACCCCTCACCCTCCCCGTACACACCACGCGTCTCCAGCCTCCCTCCCCGTACACGCTATACCCCCTATTGGGGTCCAGCCTCCCGTCGGAGTCGCGGATCCATCGCACCGCTGCTACATAGAACCGTCAGAAAACCGCACCCATTTCCCGGAAACGCTGGGCCGATGCCCCCGGTTGGCTTCGCTCGTTACCAGTGCCCTGCAGCCCACGATGTCCGAGTGCTTCGCCCGCAGCCACACGTGTCTCCTGCGAACCCCTTCGGCCCGACCGGACGCCCCCGACCAGCGGTGGGGGTCGGGATGCGTCCCCGAGCCTCCTCACTGCAGTCCGGGTTAGAGCGAGCACGTGGTGCCGGTGTCGTGGCTCCGGTGATGAGTGAGCGGAGCGGCTGCGGCTCTCGTCTCGTTCCCTCCCTCCCCGCGCTGCTGATGTGACCGCTAGAGGCTGGCCACCGTGTGAGCGGTCGGCTGCTGTCGACCTTCTCTCTTGTAGCCGAGTTGCTGCAGAGCCTCACCTCCGGCCGCAGGGAGGAGGGGAGCCGCCAGAACACCTGGAGGAGAGCGACCACTCACCAGACCCAGCGCGGAACTAGCAGCCAGCCTCGCCGAAAAACAAGAGGCTCGGGGCAGCAGCACGAGGAGGAGGAGGGAGAAGCGGGCGGCACCCGGACTCTGCGGGCAGCCACGTCCGCCTCCGGCGGCTCACCTCGTCCTCTCCTGCCGACGATTATTCATACCCCTCCGATGTTATCAGGTTTTTGGGGTATTTTTTTATTTTTCGTCGATTTCTTGTTTCTTTTTTTTTGCGTTTTATAATATCCCAAATAGATAATTTTTTTTTTTTTAAATAAATTAGTAAAGTAAATAAATCGTTATCGATCAAGAGAACGTCAATTCCCGCAAAACTCAACATGTGACCGACACCGGGACAAAGCGGGAAGCGTGCCCGGGAGAAGGTGCATGCAGGCCGGGTACGAGCAGGGCGGCTCCACCCGTCCCTGGAGGTGCCTCCATGATCACATTCCTGGGCTTCGGTCACCGCAGCCCAGCGCGATGTGCGCAGAGATGGAGCTGCGCTGTGTCCCGCGTCCCCGCCGTCCTGATCTCCCGCGGGTCCCCGTGCACGAGAGGCGGCGGCGCCCCAGCTCTTACCCGCATCCCTTCCTCCAAGGACAAAGGTGAAGCGGCGCTTGGTGTCCGACTCTCGGAGACAAAGCAGCTGCAGCAGCCCTGGTAATGGCGAGAGCGTCCGGGGGAGGGGGGGCCTGCCTGCTCCTTCTCCCAGCCCAGCGTCGCTGCAGCAGGATCGGGCACACAGAGAGCGGGGAGCCGACCTCCTCCTCCCCCGCGCAGCCGCGTCTCCCTCACAACTGCCCGGCAGGGGGGCCCCGCAGCCTCCGACAGGAGGGGGTGTACCGGCTCTCACCTCATGCCCACGCGTCTCCTCCTGCTCGGGTACGTGGATCAGCGTTTGAATGACGGCCAGATCTGCAGCGCTGGCCCGGGCGTGGATCGTCTCAGTCCCCGCAGAGAGCCTGTACTTCCCCCGCCTCCACTGCTCTCCGTGCCTGCGCTGCCTTCCAATCAGCGGGCGCCTCCGTCCTCGCCCTTCAACGCTCCAGAATCTGCTGCCCAGCTCCTCCCTCTCCCGCCCGCCTCACAGTCAACCATCATCCAGGAGCCGCCATGTACAGGAGGGGAGCCCGGATCCTATGCACCACGCCGGCTCGTGTGCTGCCGGAGGACGGGGCAGGGAGCCGGGCACCCAAATTGCACAAGGCAGCGCTCATCCCGACTACACACACGGAGCCGGCCATGACACAGCAGCACCGGGGGCACATAGCGGGCAGCACTGGTTATTATGAAATGACGGGCACTGGCAGCCGCCCCGTTCCTTCTCGTTCATCTCATCGGTCTCGGCTCCACCTTTACTACTAGAATCGGTCAGCAAGGGCGGTGAAGCAGGAGACATGACAGTATGAGGGCGCTGTAACCATTGCTCTGCCTGAATGCCACACATAACGGGCACGATTGTTTCGAAATGCCCGAGGCAGTGGCCAAAATTTCAGTGGTCTCATAGTACCCCCCACCCCCATAAGCTTTGTAAGCTCAGTGCACCATAGGAGTCATCGCGTCAATGTATTCATATCGATTCTCAACCAATGAAGAACAAACGTATCCGCATCAATGTATCAATATCTGGGTCAGCAATACATCAGACCCAGTATCAGCTCATTTATCATATTGGGCGCAATACATCGAAACACGAGTATCAGCATAATTTGATCAATATCTGGGTAGACACTCAATCAACATAGTATCATCAGCAGTTTGATCAATATCTGGTCAGACAATACTCAGAACACGAGTATCAGCGTCAATGTTCAATATCGGTCAGACAATACATCAGAACACAAGTAATCCGACATCCAATCTTATCAATATCTGGGTGAGCAATACATCAGAACGAGTCTCAGCGTCAATGTATCCTATATCACTTCAGACATACATACGGGAACACAGTATCAAACAGCGTCAATGTAGTCAGTATCTGGGTCAGACATACATGCGACCGAGTATCAGTGGCAATGTATCACTCTCAGGGTCAGACAATACATCAGAACACGAGTATCCACATCAAGTTATCATATCTGGGTCGACATAATCAGAAACAGCGTATCAATCAATTATCATCGTCCAGGCGATACTCACAGTAACAACATCAATTAACGCGAATATCATTGTCGAACCATATAACGAAACATTATCGCATCAATATTAGGGTTAGACGATATATCAACAGCAAGTATCAGCTTCAATGTCAAGTCAAACACAATTAAGAACCAGTATCCATATTATGTAATCACTTTCAGGGTTAGGCAATATAGCGCCTCAATACCAACCTTCATGTACGACCAGCAGTGTCAAAAATAAAGCACACCATATCGGCCATCAATATTAAGGTGAGACAATATATAGAACAAAATAGCAATCATCAAGTTTTAATTTGGGGGGTCAGACACATATTTCAAACACACGATGAGCGTTTGTATCATGTCATTGTTAGACATAAAGAACAAGTATCTGCATCAATGTTTCATATTAGTTGCAGCAATATATTGGAACACAAGTATCTGGTATCAGGTCCACCACAATAAAACAACAAGTGTTAGCATCCTTGTACCGATATTATACAATAAATACAATAGACTCATCAATGTCGCAATATTAGTGGTAGCAGGTTTTTGAGTTTCAGTTCAATCCCTATTGACTACTGATCTTTTTTTTCCAATGAATGCATTGGAGTTCAGCTAATTCAATTCAATCTTCTCTCCATTTTTACTATACTATACATGTTCAGTTTCATTCCTTACTATAATATTGTCGTTACTTACCCTCATCCTTTAGTGTCTCTTGAAAAGAAACTTTGCTCATCCAACAGTAGAAGGCTGGGCCACTCCTATTTATTTTGGCTTTGTATAGAATATGGCTAATACTAGTGGTGCGAAGAACGCCCTGCCATACTAGTTTGATGAGTCCTGTTGTAATATCATCCTTCAATTGAGCATATATGAGAACAAATCTCCTGCTTACTATGATACATTGTATTCATGATTTTTCATCTGAGACAGAGAAATAAACCCTAAATATAACAAAGATACATTTCTTTCGCCCACCCTGCAGGTTGGACTGTGGCTGGGGTAGTGTTGCTGTGCTCATGTAGTGCTGGATTAGCTGATAGAATTCTCTGGTAGCTGGTCTGTGCTGATCTGTCTCCACTTATTCCTCCATGTGTACTAGAACACAATAATGAATATCTATGTAACGTCTGCAAACTATATATACCGTCTACGCCTGCTCAGGTGTCATTCCCACCGACATATCATGGTATAACACTGTGTTTCGTGTGCTGCAGCTCTGAGCTCCCCTTGGATGATACTGAGTGTGTGCACTGTTACACATTCATCTCTTGCAGCCAATACTACTCCCTACTTCCCTTGACAAGGCCCAGCCCATAGGAGAGCACACTGGCAGCCCTTGCAGCGCCATCTGGCGGGCAGGCACAGTATTCCATGACTAAAGTTACTCGGAGAGGGTAGGAAAATTAACGAGAAAACTATATCCTTTAGAAAGCGGTGGTAATGCGTTTGCCAGGGCGTAACTACGTGGTAGCAGGCCATAGCAGCTGCTATGGGGCCCCAGGTGTCAGGGGGCCCCCAGCATCTGGGCTATTTCATATGTGTGTTATTTGGTGGGTGTATATACTGTATGTCTGTGTATTGGTGGTATACACTGTATATTTTTTAGGGGTGTAAGGGGCCCTGTTCAGGAAGTCACTATGGGGCCCTGTCTCTCCTAGTTACACCACTGGTCGGTGTCCACGATTGTTAGGGTTACTGTGTACTTACACAAATGTGGCCACAACTTTTATCCCTCTTTCCATTTCTTACAGGTGGATGTTACTTCTGCCCTTACTGCTAGTGCAGAGGTGACTTTCTAATTAACCCTTTATAGCCAAAAATGGCTACCCCGTAAGAGCACACCACTAAGACACCAGTTCCTTAAGAATGGAGTTTCTGCATTTTCTATAGTGCATAGCCGCATATATAAACACCAGATTCACACAGGGGAGGGCGTGAGAGATATAGGGACATGGGAGTTTTTTTAAAACTTGAAATCGAGACTGATGGAGTCATTCCAAGGTTTGGGGCTGCTCCTCCCTGGCCACTCACTAGGGACAGACTCTGCATACAGAAAGGTTAACTTTGATCTAACTATAAAGCTATTTGGCAATGTGTACTCTATTCTCTATGGGGGAGCCTAAAAAGGGCACCTGATGACAGGTTCCCTATAATAGCCTCTAAAAGAGACTGTTTATAAAGAACCATTTGACTTAGTCCATCTCCTGCCTGTGTCTCTAGTGCCCCTATAGAAGAGCTGTTCTAATACTATTAAGTTAACTATAATTATCAAGATATTCTACCAGCAACTAACTGCGGCACCCGGCACTCCATAACTGCTGGGATTCCTGGGGGGGGGGGGATTCTCAGTGCCCATGTAATGGGTACACCCCATGTTGACAATAGTGAACTTAGGCACCTTTCCTCTTCTAGCGGTGTGCTCCCGTTTCCACACTGACTTTCTGGCCCTTGGAGCCCCTGCAAAGGCCCCTGTCCGGGACTGCTTTTTACCTCCTCGTTTGTCATGAGGTTTTTTTCTTTTGGGTGGGTTCCTTTGCAGACCGTTCTCTGTCACCCCGCTGCAAACGCGTAATCAATTGTGCGATGTCTTGTGGATGTAAAGGTTTTCCTACTAAAGGTGGAACGATTCGCCTCGTTGTTGTTTACAGCGCTGCTCAAGACTTTGCAGGCATTCATAAAGATTATTCGTGCACTAGCATACTGATGAAGTTCTGCCCTCCGACATGCTCTGTCTGTATACATTAGGAGGCCTCCCCTCGCTCGGAGTCTCCGAGTGCTGGATTTGCCTTGTGACCATTTATGTCCAGCCTGGTGTTGCATGCTGTTCTAGCTGGGACTTCCAGGCTCCCCTCTTTTAGGTGTTGCCCTATTCGCCCGTCCGGCCCGTCCCCGGGTTCCGTACCCAGGCTGGGTTCTGGAGGTTGTTCCTTACGGTAATTTGTATGGACGTCCGCCCCTGTATCTTTTATCCTTGTCGCTTCCCGCCACAACCCCTTTTTGGCTCCCGTGCCCTTGGAGTTTATTAACCAATTTTTGCTGCAATGGCCCAATGAATTATCCATTATAGCTCCTCAGCCACTTACAGCTGATCTTCACTCTCGGGCTATCGTAACGCCTTCAGCAAGCTTCCCCGAAGTCCGAGGAGCTGTCCTGTACTCTGGGTGTCTGTAGTCGGGTGTCTTAAGTCTGCGGAACCTTTTATACTTTCATGGGTGGTGGATCCCGTATCACCCAGTCCGCTTGACTCAAATCTTCTAAGCGGTTGTTATCTCACTATGCTTTGTGCCGCCCTGCCGTCAATCCGTCGGTGCTACCCCCAAGCCGGCCTTTTATTCCTCGCCGCCCGTTCTAGGCACCATATGCTCCCGCTGCCCCGCCTTCCTCCCCCTTGAACGGTCTCCATACGATCCCACACTGCGCTTGTCTTGCCCTGCCCCCGCCCGGACGTGAATTCCCCCCCACGGGGATCCAACCCCCAAATCATGGCAGTTTTGGACCAAACAAAAATACAAATCATCCTCAGCCCCCGTCTCACTTTGTGTTAATTGTCTTTTCCCCCGAGTACCCGCCCCTGCTCCTCCCCCTCCCCCGTCCCCATTTTGCCCCCCCCCAGCTACTGCGAAGACATTCTTTACCACTGTCTCCCCCTACCCCCCGGCATTTGTCACAAACCAATTTTTTTTCTTTTTCGATTCCCTACCCACACCCCGCGTCCGTTTCACATATCGTCCTCTCGGAAACAAGGGTGTCTTTTTTGTTTTTTTTTATTGTCATGCATCTCAACCTCCTACTGTTTATGTGCTACCCCATGCACTCAGGTTCGTCTCTCCCTTGCCGCTCCCGCCCGACGGTAAGCCTCTCCCCTACCACCCCCCCTCCCACCCCCACCACCAAACCCCAAACCCCCCACCCCATCCTTTGCCACACGCACCTTCCACATTCCTCCTAGGGCCTTTGTCCCCTGGATCCACCCCATATTGGCGAAAATTATATGGATCGGGCGGAGGGGGGGGATGTCAAGGGCAAATTATTCATACCCTAAACAAAGGCTGGCTCCCCCACATGTTAAAAACCCATTCCCCTCAATTATTGAGCATTACTTGTGATCGTCTTGACCCCTGTAAGTCTATTCAACAGGCTCAAGTTCATCGTTTCCTAGCCACTTCTGTACACGGCGTGCTGGCCGGGACCTGTGCCCTGCTGCTATGCAGACCTAAGCAACAGCCACAAGACACTGATAGCCACGTGACAAGTGAAAGCCCCTTCTGGGCGGCGCCCATTTTTTTTCTCTGCTCTAAAAAGGACCGAGCACACACTGCCCCCACCAATAACCAAGGTTCCAGTAACTCGTACGATAACATGGGATCTCCTCTCTTGCTTTCCGCTTGTACACCCTTAGCTCTAAGCCACAGAAGTTTGCAGGTGTTCGCCTTTTCCAACATCTTACTTCCGTACCACTTAACGTAGCAGTTGGCAGTGTGCCTATACCGTGGACACACCCGTAAGAGTGGGATGGGTGCTCCTCCCTTTTGGCGGTGTGCCTGCACCCATTCTGTCGGTGCCCATGTGTCTCAATCATTTGGTTTATTTACCGGGCCTGTCCCACGCTACACCCCAACTTTTGCCGCTGCCGACACTCGCCACCCGCAACTGTGCCAATCCTCCCCCAGCGGCTTGTACTTCTGTGTCTGTCATGGTACAGCAAAACCATCGTCCGATTCTCTGGTTTTCTTTTACAACTGGGGCATCAGGTGTGACAGATATGCAAGTTAGTCTCTTCCCCGCATCCGCCCCAAGTCTGTTTGTAGTTGTTACTCATGACGACCACGTATGCACATTTAAGCACTTCATTTTCTCCCACGTGCTTCAGCCAAATTTGTATGAGGTATCAATGTGTGGCACAATGTGCTTGATTCACTCACACTGATGCCATAGGTTGTTGCCAGGTTTGTGACCAACTGTCAGAGTAGTGCAACAGAATGAGGTCACAACGCACACCAAGACAAACAGAGGATTAAAACAATACACCAGCAAGTCCCAGTATAGGCAACATGGGCCATGGGGTAAACGTCAAAGAGACAGGCTCATGTCCAGCCAACAGCCGAGCTGGGTCTTCATGGAGCAAGAAAAACCCAACAAAGTAGTGTATGGGATTCACCTGTCAGCCTTCTCCCCCATCCCTCCCTGGAATTCAAGGTTCTGTGTCACTACCGTGTTGTCCCGCAAACACCCTCTTTACGGTTGCAATCTATGTTGCACGCAATTGCTGGGGCCATCCCTTAGCAGCTCTGCAGTTTTACCCATGCCCAGAGAGGTGAGCCCCTACTTCACCTCACCATTGTCCCCAACATGCAGCGTTGGACTAAGCCACTGGCATAACAATGCTGCCTTCACTTTGTTTCTCCAAATCGTTTTCCTTCTCACTGCACCAAGTCACATTGATTGTGTCCAGGGACAGGTGCTCCTTCCACATATGTCACCCGTCTCTACATTCCCCTCTCGACAAGCTAGTATTATCTCTTCTTCGTCGCATTCCGACTCGCAAGATTCTTGCTGTCGAGTTGAAGAACGGGAACTCAGAATTCATTATCTCTTCATCATCGCTCTCGTCTCTTATCTTCCTCATCTCTTCTTCACGAGAGCATAACAGGAGGCACCACAAGCATTGGTGGGTTGTTTCCAACGCCCGCATCAAACGTCATTTGTGTGTGACTACCTCTTTGCTCTTCAGCTTCTCTTCTTCATTGCCTGCTGGTCAGAGCAGTCCTCCATCTTCAAAGACTCCTCTGTCTTCTCTCGTCTCTCACCCCTCTTTCGTCATCATCTATCGTCATCATCAATCCTCACCCTGAAGACGAAGATTCAGATTGCCTAGTTTAGTCCTTTTTCCCATCACAACGTCTGGTACACGGTACAATACCCAACTCTTGCAGTGCCCACCACTTATCACTTACGCTTTGCTCGAGATGCTTTGACTTTTGCATTGGGAGTCTTGATTTTGTTGTACTCTTGCGTTTCTGTACCTCAAGCTTAATATGTCCTTTTGACCCCACCGCTTCAACACCAACACAAACCATCCACGCCCACGAAAACTTACATTGATGACTGCTCTTTGTAAGCAGCCGATCCTGAGAGATAAACCCGCCTAAGTAAAAAGGAACATTAATCGCCCAAGTAGGTAACAAAAATAAAACCAACCTACCTTACCTAAAGGCAAAGTATTGGCACAAAGTTACTCGAGGCGGAGAACCTTAACATGTCTCCTCATTCTCTCATAAGACGGTATCCTTATACTATGAACTGCTCACCTCTCCAGGTTTCCAGTTGTCGGTGCGGTGACTCTCTGCTGATTCTTCTGCCAGCTTTTTGTAAGATTCCTTCGCGCCGGGGAAATCGCTGCCACCGGCTGGCCAATCTCTCCATACGTCTTTTCCGAGGGAGATGGTTGGCTTCGCCATTTGAGAGGGCTCCTGCGAGAACTTCTGGTAACCTTCCTATATAAGGAAAGAAAACAAAGTTGAGCTTCCGTTTTACTTTCAGCTCCTGTGCCCGTTTTCTGTCCCTGAAGCCCTAACAACCTCTTCTTTCCCGTGAAAGGGAGAAATCTGCAGTACTGCTATTGTTGAGAAACCGTTACACCCTTACATTGGGGCTTTTTTTGGTTCTCCCTTGCACTTCGCTTCTTTGCAGGGTTTGTTGCAGCTGGGGGCCTCCTCCTTTAGCTCTCTCTGTGAACAGACAACAAGCGTTGGATCAAAATACAGTACACATCCTCTGTCTGGAGTAAAACACAAGTGTGGTCTTCACAGCAAGCAGCCACAATACGAGCAACGATAGTGCTAGATGCCATCCATGACCCATCAGAGTTGTAATTCAGGTATCTCTCTATGAAGTTTGCAAAACTTTAGATGGTACTGGTATGCAATTTGGGGGGTTACCTCATATCGTTTCTGGTCCTCACTGCTGTTTTTAATCCACATGATCTTCTCCTTTTCTCATATTCACAAGTTGACTCATATTTAAGTGCTTATTCGACATTCAAATGGTGACCTGAGGCCATCTGGTAGTCGATCATTAAATAAAACCACAAGCTTAATTAAGCTGTAACCAACTCTCCTCCGTACCTTAAACCGGGCTAGATGTCGCCATCACACTCTGCTGCAATTTCTTCGGGTTTGGTGAGTTTCTGGAGTTTCCCCCGTCAGCGCCGCCTTTTTGTCCGGACTAGTTTGTGCTCTTTCCCTATTAAATGAGGTACATGTAGTTCCACCACACCCCTGAAAGAAGTCAGATCAAAAGTGAAGAAGATCACACGATCACCTACTTCGCATCTGGAGGCTCCTGTTGGCGTTTTTCTTGCCGTCCAACATCTTTGTCTTCTGAGAGAACCGCTTTTGTTTTCTTCTGGGGGGCTCTAGACCACAGAACAGTGGACATTAGCCCCTTTCCAGTGTGCCCCTTTTTACAGTGCCCTTATCATGGTCTTCCTCCAGAAATCGCACACCTCCACTTCCTATTCTTTCTTTTTCTGCCATAGTTATTAAGATTGTGTTTTGTTCACAATGCCCTTATCTCCCTCCTGCCGAGAGCTCCTAGGATGGGAATGGGGAGGGGGGCAAAAAGCTGGATATTTTTGTTTTTTTTGAACCCCATAAAGGTAGCACCTGTTATGTACTAGTTAGTAAAGTGAGCACCAATGCTCAATACCAATCTGTAGCACAGGACTAGCCCAAATGACTTTTAGAGACCTATGTACAAGTCATGTTTGTATCCTCGCTAAACATATTTATGGGTTATAATACAGTACCTGTTCACACTTCTTGTGGTAGACATTTTTCCTTCTGAGAAAGCAGCTTCCACCGCTGACTGTGCACAGGACCTGCGTTCGGTGTGGGGACATCCTTCAGTTGGCCATAGTTCTGCACCGTAAAGGAGTAGCTGTTTCTGAGGGGATAACGTTGTGAGTTAGAAGACATTCAGGCAGTCTGATCTACGCATACCGAGGGAGAGGTTGTGTTTGGGTGTTTAGCCCATATCCCCCACTTGGCGGGGCTGCAATACAAGCTAGCCACTTGACAAGCCAACTTATCACTGTACCATGGATTCTGACCATTTGAACCTTAACTCGGTTCCCATTAGGGAATTCAACGGATGACGGGGCAAAACTTACGGAGGTGGTTTAGTGGTCGGCCATCAACTGTGTCTTTTGCTGCCGCTCAGCCTTGGTGAGGGTGGGAACGGACCATGCCTCCTCAAATGTTTCATTTCTGGGTGCTTCTGGAGTAATCCCGCATATGTCCTGTTGAGGTTAGGAGGGGGGACGTTAACAATAGAATTGCAACGCCAAACAGTCCATTCACCGAACAACCTATGGCTACTGCTTCTAAAACGGCATGTTGACTTTGCTTAGAAAGAGGAGGGCTGAAGGTGGTCAATATTTACAGTCTCGATATATAGAGTATATACCATCAGGGCAGAAACACTATAGTGTAGTATACCCTTCTGACTTAACATGTGGAAGCCCACGCCCTTTAGTGCATGCATCCATTACCTCATATTGTTGCGCTGTTCCAATGCTTATGGATCCACTTGAGTCGTTTCTTATCGGGGTGTGTGACCACTGTTTTCCAGGGAGTCCTCTTCCTTTGTGCTAGCCTGGAATTTAGAAGTGGTGAGCTCTGTATTCTCTCCACCATTACAAAATTACCTACACATATTTTCCCTTTCTTCTTCAGGCTTCTTTTAGGAAGACCTTCCTCTCATGTTTATCACCAGTTGTTGGGGGTTCTTGGTTTTTCAGGGCGTCAGGTTTCTTGTGTTTGCACAAGTTCTGGATGCTCCTCTTGTGAACATAGTAAGCATCAGATACAAGTAGCTGGGGTGTCTTTAATATGAGGATATGTCCCCATGACCCACCCGAATTGTGCCAGTCTTGTCAAAGTCTTGTTTCTCTCTGGAAATCCAATAATTCGTCTGAGGCCGGATGCATGTATTAGTTTAAGCACACCAAACCCCCCCCACTTTTCTTGGTTTCCGAGGTTGGAGGTTTTCCTACAACGCCCCATGGCACGTATCTTTTTCTTGTCTGGTTCTTTGTACTTCTTGATGGATTTTCGTTAGGTCCAGGTTGCTCTCTCAGGTTGCAGCGTTAGCATACTTAGCCCTCTTCTCCTAAAAAGCGGATATGGAGTCAGGGGCTTCTTTGGAATTCTGGATGTTTCTGAAAGTATTGAATCCAGTTGTTGCAGCGCCTCCATTTGGGGTCAGGAAATCAAGTCAAGAAAGGAGTAATCCTTGTCTTTATGACCTTCCTTTCTTTCCTTTATATGGGTTCTTCAGTGTTCTTCTGCGTCTTGAATCGTTCTGGAGAGTTCGGAACTCCTGCATCTAAAAGGGATACAAGGTATTTCATCTCGACAGTGGCATTCACTCCCGTGGATATTAGACCCTAGCTTAATAGTATCTCCCCCGACCGCCATTTGTTTTTCTTAATCCTTTTATGATGGGTGGTTTAAGTGGGCTTGGCCTTTTTGCTTGGGCGCACTAGAAAGAAGCTATTGGTGCAAGGTTTCTCTGATGTGAGAACGCATAACATTCACTCTTTGGTCTCAATCCACTTTTGACGCACCATGATCCCGTTGAGTTCTTGAAGGACCGTTCTCCGTCCAGGTGGCCTCTGTGGTTGTACTTGCGCTGTCCTCTGGCTAGGCAGGATGTCCTGGTTTCCGCGGGTGAGCTGTCCTCTTGGACCATTGTTCTGTCAGGGAAAGAGGACAACTGATGAGAGTTTCCCACGTGGTGGTGTCGGAGGGGTGAGGGATCAGATCATCTCTTACCTTGATCCTTGGGCAGTCATGTTGGTCTTTGTCGTGTGCGCCACCAGTGCTCCGTTTCATACTCTGTCAGACGATATTTGCGTTATCTAGGAGACTCTGTGGTGGCAATCCGCGGGTGGGAAATGGGCACATCACCACTTACTCTACCTGGGAGGAGCGGAAGTCGACTTCACACGGCTCCCTTTAGGAAGCAAAAAAACCACTGAATATCTCAAATGAACTTGTCCTTCAGCTGCTTTTTTATCACCTTTTACATATTTAAGAATAGGATGGGGATGGCGGGAATACTTAATGGTAAACAGGGGGACCCCAACGTGGACCTCGTGATAGATTGTTATTCCCCATCCTGAGGATGGGGAACACGAATACATTGGTACAAATCCATAATACACAACCTAGAACATCACCGTATTCCATGAAGCCAGAGTAGTAACACTAACAATGCTACAGTGATACCAGTCCTCTTACTTCGGTATTCTGCTCTGTAAAGGTGAGTGAACCCATCTGCCCCGGCTGCTACCAGCGAGGATAAGTGCAGCCCATCTGCCCGGCAATGCTACCCGGCGGGGATAAGTGCAGCCCATCTGCCCCGGCAATGCTACCCGGCGGGGATAAGTGCAGCCCATCTGCCCCGGCAATGCTACCCAGCGAGGAAAGTGCCAGCCCCATTGGGCTGCACTTATCCCCGCCGGGTAGCATTGCCGGGGCAGATGGGCTGTACTTATCCTCGCTGGGTAGCATTGCCGGGGCAGATGGGCTGTACTCAGCCTTTACAGAGCAGAATACCGAAGTAAGAGGGACTGGGTATTCACTGTAGCATTGTTAGTGTTATTACTCTTGGCTTCAATGGAATACGGTTTATGTTCTATGTTTAGTTTATTATTGATGTTTGTACCAATGTATTTTCGTGTTTCCCTCTCCTCAGGATGGGGAATAACAATCTTATCACTGATGGTCCAACTGTTGGGGTCCCCACTGTTAACCTTTAAAATTGTTATTCCCCCATCCTATTCTTTAAATAGTTAAAAGGTTGAAAAAAAGCAGTCTTTTTAAATGTTGTACAATGTTTCTATTTGAGATATTCAGTGATGTTTTTTTTTTCTTCCTAAAGTGAGCCTGTGATAGGACTTCACTTCCGCTTCCTCTCTCAGGTTTATGTAAGTGATGTGCCCATTTTCCACCCTAACGGATTGTCTTTCATCCTACAGAGTCTCCTAGATTACTGCAAATTATCTGTCTGACAGAGTATGAACGGAGCAACTGGTGGCGCACAGACAAAGACCAACATGACTGCCCAAGGTGATCAAGGTAAGAGATGATTCTTGATCCCTCAGCCCCTCCTGACATCCACCACTTGGGGAGACCTCATTACATATGTTGTCTCCTTTCCCTGACAGAACAATGGTCTCAAGAGGACATGCTCACCCTCCTGGAAACCATGAAGACTATCCTGCCTAGCCAGGACAGCTCAAAGTACAAAACCACAGAGTCTCACCTGGACTGGGAGAAGCTGTCCTTCAAGAACTACACAGGGATCATGTGTCGTCAAAAGTGGATTGAGATCTCAAATGAGGTGAGATGTTATGCGTGTCTCACATCAGAGAACCTTGCACCATAGCTTTCTATGTGCTCCAGAAAAAAGTGCCAATGCCCATTCTTTATAACCACCCATCATAAAAGGTATTGAAGAATAATTTGACATAATGGCGGTCTTTGGAGTAATACTATTTAAGCTAGTTTGTCTAATATCCACTGGTAGTGAATTGCTCACTGATCGAGATGAAATAACTTGTATCCCTTTTAGATCAGGAAGTTCCGAACTCTCTCAGAACTTATTCAAGACGCAGAAGAACACGTGAAGAACCCATATAAAGGAAAGAAATTGAAGGTCAGTAAATGACAAGGTTATTGACTCCTGTTCTTATGACTTGTAATTTCCTGACCCCAATATTGGAAGGCTGCTATACTAACTGGATTCATATTACTTTTCAGAAACATCCAGAATTTCCAAAGAAGCCCCTTACTCCATATTTCCGCTTTTTTATGGAGAAGAGGGCTAAGTATGCTACGCTTCATCCTGAGATGAGCAACCTGGACCTAACGAAAATCCTATCTAAGAAGTACAAAGAGTTACCAGACAAGAAAAAGGTACGTGTTTCCTATGTGGGCAGTGTTTAGGAAAACCTCCAACCTCGGAAACCAAGAAAAGTGGTGGGTTGGTTTTGTGTGCTTTAAACTAATACATGCATCCTGTTCCTTCAGACTAAGTATATTGAGGATTTCCAGAGAGAGAAACAAGATTTTGACAAGAACATGGCAAAATTCAGGTGGGTCATGGGGACATATCCTCATATTAAAGACATTACCTCCAGCTACTTGTATCTGATGCTTACTTATGTTCACAGAGAGGAGCATCCAGAACTTGTGCAAACTACAAAGAAACCTGACGTCCCTGAAAAACCCAAGACCCCCCAACAACTGTGGTATAATCATGAGAGGAAGGTCTTCCTTAAAATGAAGCCTGACGTAAGTAAAAGTGGTATAATATTTTTGTAGTTATTTTTTAATGGTGTATTGAGAATATCAGATGCTCACACTACTTCTATAATTCCAGGCTAGCACAAAGGAAGTAAAGGACTCCCTGGGAAAACAGTGGTCACAACTCCCTGATAAGAAACGACTCAAGTGGATCCATAAAGCATTGGAACAGCGCAAACAATATGAGGTAATGGATGCATGCACTAAAGGGCGTTTGGCTTCACATTGTTTAATGTCATTGAAGGGTATCTACTACACTATAGATGTTTCTGCCCTTGATGGTTATATATCTCTATATATCGAGATCTGTATTAATATTGATCCACCTTCAGCCCTCTCTTTCGAAGCAAAGTCAACATTGCCGTTTTTAGAAGGCAGTAGCCATAGTTTTGTTCTGTGGAAATGGACTTGTTTTGCGTTGCAATTCTATTTGTTAACGTCCCCTCCTAACCTCAACAGGACATTATGCGGGATTACATCCAGAAGCACCCAGAAATGAACATTTCTGAGGAGGGCATGGTCCGTTCCACCCTCACCAAGGCTGAGCGGCAGCTAAAAGACAAGTTTGATGGCCGACCTACTAAACCACCTCCGTAAGTTTTGCCCCGTATCATCCGTTGAATTCCCTAATGGTGAACCGAGTTAAGGGTTACAAATGGTCAGAATCCATGTACAGTGATAAGTTGGCTTGTCAAGTGGCTACATCTTGTATTGCAGCCCCGCCAAGTGGGTGGATATGGGCTAAACCACCAAACACAACTCTCTCCATCGTGTATGCTGTAGATCAGACCTGCCTGAATGTCTTCTAACTTCACAATCGTTATCCCCTCAGAAACAGCTACTCCTTGTACTGTGCAGAACTGATGGCCAACATGAAGGATGTCCCCAGCACCGAACGCATGGTCCTGTGCAGTCAGCGGTGGAAGCTGCTTTCTCAGAAGGAAAAAGATGCTTACCACAAGAAGTGTGAACAGGTACTGTATTATAACCCCAATTAAATATGTTTAGCAGAGGATACTCTAAACATGACTTGTACATAGGTTCCTGTAAAGTCATTTGGTGCTATGTTCCTGTGCTTAACATATTTGGTTATTTGAGCATTTTGTGCTCTACTTACTAACTAGTACATA
This sequence comes from Engystomops pustulosus, assembly GCA_019512145.1. Classification (NCBI taxonomy): domain Eukaryota; kingdom Metazoa; phylum Chordata; class Amphibia; order Anura; family Leptodactylidae; genus Engystomops; species Engystomops pustulosus. Next base: position 41,831,293 of record CM033646.1, read on the forward strand.
ACATTATTTTGTCTACCTTTTATTGGTGGTTTCAAATAAAAACTAAATATTATCCAGCTTTTTGCCCCCACTCCCCATTCCCATCCTAGTGTTTTTCTCCTGCATTAGGGAATTGAGAATAAGGGCATTGTGAACAATATATCTAACAATCTTAATTTATTTTGCAGAAAAAGAAAGAATATGAAGTGGAGTTGTTGCGATTTCTGGAGGTAAGACTCATGATAAAGGGCACTGTAAAAGAAAGGGTGCACATCTGGAAAGGGGCTAATGTCCTACTTGTTCTGTTTGTCTAGAGCCTCCCAGAAGAAGAACAAAAGCGGGTTCTCTCAGAAGAAAAGATGTTTGGACTGGCTAAGAAAAACGCCAAATCAGGAGCTTCTCCAGATGCTAAAGTAGGTGATCGTGTGATCTTCTTCACTTTTTATCTGACTTCTTTTCAGTGTGGTTTTGTAACTTATCATTTACTTTCCATTTAATAGGGAAAGAGCAAAACTAGTCCAGACAAAAAGGCTGCAGCTGATCGGGGGAAACTCCCAGAAACTCCAAAAACGGCTGAAGAAATTTGGCAGCAGAGTGTGATTGGCGACTATCTAGCCCGGTTTAAGGTACGGAGGAGAGTTGGTTAAGCTTAATTAAGCTTTGTGGTTTTATTTAATATCTACTTACCATATGGCCTTCATGTCACATTTTAGAATGATCGAATTAAAGCCCTTAAATCTATGGAGTCAACTTGGTTGAATATGGAGAAAAAGGAGAAGATCATGTGGATTAAAAAAGCAGCTGAGGACCAGAAACGATATGAGGTAACCCCCCAAATTGCATACCAGTACCATCTAAATGTTTTGCCAAACTTTCTATAGAGATATACCTGAATTACAACTCTAGTGGTTAATGTGATGCATCTAGCACTAAGTTTGCTCTGATATTGTGCTCTTCCTTGAAGACCACAGCTTGGTTTTCTACTTTTTTCTCAGACAGATGGATGTGACTGTATTTTTGATCCAAAGCTTTGTTTGTCTGTTCACAGAGAGAGCTAAGTGATATGAGGGCTCCTCCAGCTGCAACAAACCCTGCAAAGAAGCTAAAGTTCAAGGGAGAACCAAAAAAAGCCCCAATGTAAGTGTGTAACTGTTTCTCAACAATAGTCATTACTGCAGATTTTCTCCTTTCTACTGGTTAAAGAAGATGTTGTTTGTTCCTCTCATGGAGCATAAAATCTGTTGACACAGTGATCTGGATAAGTTAATTTACTTTGAAGCTCATACTTTTTGTTTTCTTTCCTTTTAATATAGGAATGGTTACCAGAAGTTCTCGCAGGAGCTCCTCTCAAATGGAGAGCTCAACCATCTCCCTCTGAAAGAACGTATGGTAGAGATTGGCAGCCGGTGGCAGCGAATTTCCCCTGCTCAGAAGGAATATTACAAAAAGCTGGCAGAAGATCAGCAGAGAGTCTACCGCACGCAACTGGAAACCTGGATGAAGGTGAGCAGTTCATAGTATAAGGATTAAACATGTCTTTAGAGAATGAGGAGCCATGTTATAGGTTCTCCCTCGATAACTTTGTGCCAATACTTTGCCTTTAGGTAATGGTAGGTTGGTGTTTTATTTTTTTTACCTACTTGCAGATTATAATTTTTCCTTTTACTTTTAGAGTTTATCCTCTCAGGATCGAGCTGCTTACAAAGAGCAGTCATCTAATGTAAGTTTTACTTTGTGGGCGTAGATGGGTTCTGTGTTGGTGTTGAAGCGGTTGGGTCATAATTAAACAATATTTATCTTTGTGTTACAGAAACGCAAGAGTACAACAAAACTCAAGACTCCCAATGCAAAAGTCAAGGCATCTCAGAGCAAATCTGTAAGTGATCAATGTGTTGTCACTCATGAGTTGGGTCTTGTAGCCTTTAACCAAGACGTTTTGTATGGGAAGAATATAACTAAGGCATTCTTGAATCTTTCTTCCAGGATGAGGATGATGATGACGATGAAGATGATGACGAAGAGGAGGATGAAGAAGAGGAAGACAAAGAGGAGTCTTCTGAAGATGGAGACTCCTCTGACTCAAGCAGTGAAGAAGAAAGTGAAGATGCAGAAGAGGTGAGTCAACCACAAATGACTATATTTGATGCAGTGGCTGTGTACAACCCACCAATTTCTTTGTGACCCTTCTGTTATTCTCCTGTAGAATGAAGATGAGGAAGATGAAGAGGACGAAGAAGATGATGAAGATAATGAATCTGGTTCCAGTTCTTCATCATCATCATCAGCAGAATCTTCGGAGTCTGAATCGAACTGAAGAGAAAATACTAGCTGTCGAGAGGGGATGTTGAGAGACAGTTGACATATTTTAAGGGCACCTGTCCCCTGTACACAACTCAAATGTGACTTTTTTTCAGTTTGAGAAAACTGATTTCATGGAAACAAAGTGAAGGCAGCCATTTTATGCCAGTGAGCATTAGTCCTAACGCTCATGGTGTGACAATGGTTAGGTTTATGTAATGGCTCCCTTCTCTGTGCATGGGGTAATAACTTCAAGGCTCTAATGGCCTCATAGGGCAATTTGCTTGCAACATATATGCCACCGTAAATAGGGTTTTGCTGTACAACCTGTATTGACACATTGAACCTTTATATTCCATTTTAGAGCAGGGAGGTAACAGCTTTACAGGTGTACATCCCATACCTACTTTTTGTTTTTTTCTTCTCCATTAATCCTACCCTCTTGCTTTTTTGCTGTACATAGCCTGTCTTATTTTACAGTTTTACCCCATGTTGCCCTGTTGCCTATAATGTACTTGGCTGTGTAGTGTTTTATCCTCTTTTGTCTTGGTGTGGTTTGCCTCATTCTCTGTTGCACTACTCTGACATGTTGTCAATAAACGGGCAACACCTATTTGCATCATGTGAGTGATATTTCAAGGCCATGTCCACCATTATACCTCATACAATATTTCTTAATCACGTGGAAAATGAAGTGCTTTAATGTGCACAATTGTGTCTCCATGGTAACAGACTACAAACAGACTTTGTGTAGTTGGTGAATACGACTAACTTTCATCTGCACCCTGATCTCCCAGTTGTAAAAGAAACAGCAGAATCGGACTAGATGTTTTCTTACCATACAGACACAGAATTACAAAGCCGCTTTGGAGTATTGGCAAAGTTGCTTTTTCTAGTTGTACTGCAATCGGTGCAATAAAGTTTGTTGGTATGGTGGACATGCCCTTTAAAATAAACAAAATATTTAATACAAATAGTTGCACCTACAAGTAATTGTATGCAGTGCACACCTCCAAAAGTGAGGAGCAACCCATCCCACCTTACTGTTGTTTTCACGGTATAGGCACACATGCACTGCTTACGTTAAGTGGTAACGGGAGTAAATATTTTGGAAAGAGGCGAATCGCCTTCAAACCTCTGTGGCTTAGAGCTAATGGTGGTACAGCGAGAAAGCAAGAGATTATGAAACAGCATGTTATATATACGAGTTAACATGTACCTTGTTTATTGGGGGTGTCATTTTGTGGCTCTGTCATTTTAGAGCTATAGAAAAAAAAATGGCTCCCTCCTAAGGGTCCTTTCACATGTATCAATTGCTATCAGGTTTCTTTTTTCTTTTGCTTAAGTCTGCATATCATCATGGCACAGTCCTGCCATCACTTGTGCTGATTTCTAGTAGAACTGATGGAAATTGATGCATGTGAATATACTTACAGGGCAGAGACTATTCACAAAGTAATTCTCAATAATTGGGAGGGGGAATTTTTTTTTTAACATTTTTTTTATCCAGCCTATTTTAGTGTATTATAATTTGCCCTTACATCCCCCCCTCCTCCCTATTCCATATAATTTTCTCCAATATGTGTGGGAGTCCATTTTACAAATATGCCCTATGAGTAATTTGTATAATTTCTTGGCAAATGTTTTGTGGGTTTTGTTGTTTTTTTTTTTTTTTTGGGGGGGGGGGGTGTAGGGTAGATTCTTACCGTGCAGGATTGAGCGCATGGTGAGAGACGAAACACTTAGTGCATTTTTTAGCACTATAAAACAATGTAGGATGTTGAGGTGCATTACAATAAGAAAAAAACAAAGTAAGACCTTTTTTCCTATATGGACGATATTTAAAACGGACGCTTTTTTTGTAGGTTAAATCGAAAAATAAAAAAAATGTGTTTTGTAACAAATTCATTGGTTTAGTGTAGACAGTTTAAAGAAATGTGCGTTCTCATTATTTTTGTTTTGTACAAAAATGGGGAAACGGGGGGGGAGGAGCAGTTTTCTGTTTACTCTGGTTTAAAAAAAAAAATAAAACAAATTTAGGGACTGGTGTCTGAATTATTATTTTTTTTTTTTTTTTCCAAAAAACTTCCATTTATTTTGGGGGGTTTGTATCCCCTTTTGTAGATTCCACTTATCTGGCTGGTACAGATTGCAGCAGAGCTCATGTGTTTGATGCTTATGGAGACTTTAATTTTGAGTAATGCAGTGCAGGCTGGATGATGTATGGTTCCTATACTATGCTTCTTATTAATAATAATTCTTTATTTGTGTAGCACCTACAGATTACGCAGTGCTGCACAAAGCATGTTAGATAACAACCTCTTAGAATAATTGAGTGCAGCAGACTGGGTGATACATGTGATCCACCCAATGAAGGTATACAGGTGGTCCCCTACTTAAGGACACCCGACTTACAGACAACCCATAGTTACAGACAGACCCCTCTGACTTCTGGTGAAGCTTTCTGAATGCTTTACTATAGTCCCAGATTGAAATAATCAGCTGTAAGGTGTCTGTAATGAAGCTATATTGCTAATTATTGGTCCCATTGCAGCAAAAATTGTTTAAACTCCAATTGTCACTGGAGCCAAAATTTTTTGGTCTGGATCTACAATGATAAAATATACAGTTTCGACTTACATACAAATTCAACTTAAGAACAAACCTCCAGACCCTATCTTGTACGTAACCCGGGGACTGCCTGTACTTTCTAATATGGCAACAGCCTAAAAGGATTTGGGCCTGGAATTCCACAATCTATAACACAGTTCGACACCAGGCATGACGATGTAGAATTGTGCACCAATGCAATCCAGCACTCGGATACTTCAGGCGATTGGAGCCTCCTAATGTATACAGCAGTGTCGGAGGGGCATAACTTCAGTCATATGCTAGTGCAATAATAATCTTTATGAAATGCCTTCAAATTCTGTAGCGCTTTACAAACAACGATACAAATCTTCCACCTTTATTTCTTAAAACCCTTTACATCCACAAGACATCGCACAATTGATTAACGCTTTTCAGCGGTTTAAAGAGAACTGTCATGCAAATTAACCCACCCAAAATAAAAACCTCATTAAAAACTATGATTTAAAAAGCATTGCCCTTATCATGGTTCCTTTTCATGGCTCCAATGTTCCATAAATCAGTTTGTAAACTTATCACAACAGCTGAGAAGAGGAAAGTTGCCTAATTTCACTATTGTCAACATTGAGTTTACCAAATTACATGTGTTAACACAATGTTACATGTGAAAATTGTGTTAACAAATGTGTCAATGCAATGTTGACAGCAGTGGCCCCCACATATTAATAGTAATTCCTTTTATATAGCGCCTACAGATTAGGCAGCGCTGCACAAAGCTTGTCAAATCAGTCCCTGTCCTCATGTTTTGAAGTGAGAGAGGAAACCACTAGAAACCCACTCAAACACAGAGAGAACATACAAAATCTTTGCAGATGTTGTCCTGGGTGGGACTTGAACCCCGGACTCCAGCACTGCAAGGCACAAGTGCTACCCACTTAGCCACTGTGCTGCCCATAGTGTAGTGCCCCTTTCTGTGGCCAACACCCCTATCATGGACCCATATAATGCCTCCACTTTAATATAATCCTCCCTTTATATTTGTTCTCCCACTTTTATTTACATCCGCAAACTTATAATGCCCGATATTTCTGTACAATTATCCCCCTGTCCTCTCATCCATCCCTCTCCTAACGTTGTGGCCTCCTGTCCTCCATCCTCCTTTTACTGTGGCCTCTTGTTCTCCATCCTCTTCATATATTTCCCTCTTGTCCTCATCCTCCCTTATATTGTGTCCCCCTGTCCTCTATTCTCCTCACATTGTTGCCCTCTGTCCTCTATCACCCTCACATTGTGGCTCCCTGTCCTCCATCATTCCTTTTATTGAGACCTTTGTCCTCCAGATTGTGGTCTCCTATTCTCCAATCTCCCTTGTATTGTGGCTCCCTGTCCTCCACATTGCGGCCTCCTGTACTCCATCCTCCTTGCATTGTGGCCTCTGTCCTCCACATTGTGGCCCCCTGTCCTTCATCCTCCCTTGTAATTGTGGCCTCCTGTCTTACCTTGTATTGTGGCCTCCTATCCTCCATCTTCCCTTGTATTGTGGACACCAATCCTCCACATTGTGGCCTCCTGTCCTTCATCCTACCTTGTATTGTGGCCTCCTATCCTCCATCCTCCCATGTAATGCGGCCACCTGTCCTTTATCCTCACTTGTATTGTGGCTTTCTGTCCTCAAGCATCCCTTGTATTGTGACGTCCTGTCTTCCGCATTGCGGCCTCCTGTGCTCCAGCCTCCCTTTTATTCTGGCCTCTGTCCTCTATATTGTGGCCTCCTGTCCTCCACATTGTGGCCCCCTGTCCTCCATCCTCTCCTTGTATTGTGGCCTCCTGTCCTCCTCCTCCTGTCTTGGTGTCCTTCCCATCCTCTGTCTGGGCCTAATATCCTTTATCCTCCCTTGGTATTATGGACTCCTGGTCCATCCATCTCCCTTTATTGTGGGCCGTCCTTCCTCCACATTGTGCCCTGTCCCAATCCTCCCCTTGTATTGTGTGGCTTCATGTCCTCCCATCCCTCGTCCTCATTTTTTTATGGCCCCGCTTCTCATCCTCCTTTAATATTGTGTACCTTTGTCTCATCACCCTCCTTTGTGGCACCCTAGCCTCCCATTGTCCCTTATATTGTGCCTTCTAGATCCTCCGCCCTCTCCTATGTGTCCTTCTATCTAACATCCCCCCCGTCATTAAGTTCCAAACCCCCCCCCTCATCCTCCCTCTATGTGGCCTCCTTCCGTTACCTCCCTCGTATTGTGGCCCCTGGGCTCCATCCTAATAGTTTGGCCTTCTGGAGACCTCTGTCCTCCAGATTGTGGTCTCCTGTCCTCCATCCTCCCTTGTATTGTGGCTCCCTGTCCTCCACATTGTGGGCCAATCCTGTACTTCCATCTTCCCTTCCGCCATTGTGGCCCACTTCCTGTCATCCTCGCTTTATTGTGGCCCCCTGTGTTACTTGTATTGTTGCTCCTATCACTCCTGCCATCTCCTCGCTTGCCCTTGCCTCACTTGTATTGTGGCCCTTCTGTCCTCAAGCATCCCTTGTATTGGACCATCCTGTCCTTCCACACTTGCGCCGATCCTGTGCTCACATCTCCCTGTATTTGTGGCGCTTTCATTGTCCTTCAACCCCTCCTTCAATTTTTTTTTGGCCTGTTCGGCCCATCAACTGACCTATTGTCCTCAATCATCACCCTCATATTGTTGGCCCCTGGTCCTCCACTTCCTCATATTGTGGCCTCCTGTCCCACACCCCTCTCATATTGCGGCCTTCTCTCCATACCCGCCTCTCCATATGAGTGGTCCCTCTCCGTCCTCCAATCCCCGACCTTGTCTGTGTGGGCCTCTGGTCCTCACCATCCTCCTTTGTTTTGTATATACTGTCCCTCCACAGAACCATTGTGCCTCCTTCCTCCATCCCCCCTTGTCTTGTGCCCCTGTCTGTCTTCCACATCGGGCCACTCCTTCCCTTCAATCCCCGCTCATCTCTTTTGTGGCCATCCTGTCCTATCATCCCACTCTTTGGATTTTGGCCTCAATTCCTCTTCTTCCACCCTACCCCTGCCTATAAGGTGGCATCATTTGGTGGCCTCCTGTCTCCACATTGTGGCCTCCCTCCATCCTTTCTTTATTGTGTCCTCCTGTCCTTTATTATCCCGCTTTGTAAGTGGCCTCCTGTCCTCCATGCACCCTTGTCTGTGGCCATCCTGTCCTCATTCTTCCCCTGTATATGGTGGCCTCTCTGTCCTTATAGCCTCCCTTGTATTGGGCCTCCTGTCCTCCATCATCCTTCATCCCTCGTTATTGTCGAGGCCGCCTAGTCTCTCCCTCCCGCTTCATTGATTGTGCTCCATGTCTCACATCTTATATTACCTTTCCATCACCTCATATGTGGTCCATAGTACTCCTAATCTTTCAAGGTGGCCTTCCTGTCCTTCAGCTCCTCATACTTGGCCGCCGGCTCCACTATTTTGCTCCTTTCCCATCCCAATGTCCTAGCTCCACCCCCTCTAACTATTGTGTGCACTTCCCTACTCTACCTTATAACCCCCATCATATTGGCCGCCTGTCCCTGATTCCTCTCACCATTTTGTCCCCTCGCGTCCTCCATCATCCATCCACATTTTGGCCCACTGTCCCTCTCCATCTCTTCTCTTATTGAGACCTTCTGGTCCTCCAGATTGTTGTCTCTTCCTGTCTCCATCCTTCCTTGTATTTGGCTTCCCTTCCCCCCATTGGCCTCTGTACTCCATCCTCTGTCATTGCTGCGATCTCTTGATTGGCCCCTTCTTCTGCGTCCTGTATTGGCTTATCCTCCACTCCTTATTGTGGCCATCCAATCACCTACATTGGTGGCCTCCTAGTCCTCTTCATCTCGCCTGTATTGTGCCTCTGATCGGCTCACATACTCCCATGTTGTCCCTCCTGTCCTCTTTCATCCTCTCCTTGTATTTCGTGCGCCTCCTCTCCTCAGCCCTTTAGCTCTTTCTGACTCTATTCTATGCCCTTGTCTCTTTAGTCCCTCACTTTGTCCCATCTTTCTGCATCCTCCTTATTGTGGCCTCGTGTCCTCTACGATTGTGTCTCATGTGCTCCAGCCCTCCCTTGTATTGTGGGTCTCTGTCCTCTACATTGTGGCCCTCCTTCCTCCTCCCTAACTTGTATTGTGGCCCTTCACTTGTCCTTCCACCTTTTAGCCCCCTGTCCTCCTATCCTCGTCTTGTATTAGCGCCTCCTAGCCTCCCAACCTCCCCTTGTATTCGTCACGTCCTACCTTGTCACTTTATCCTTCTTGACCTTCTTATTTGGACTCTCTGTCCTCCGCATCCTCCCTTTATTGATTGGCGACATGACCATCCATCCATCATCCCTCATTTTTTTTTTGGCTCCTTTGTGACCTGTTTGTGGCTCAATCCCCTCCATTATGTGGCCCCTAGTCCCCCATCCTCCCTCATATTGGGGTTTCCTGCCTGTCCTGCAATCCAACCCTCCTATCTTGTGGCCTCTGTTCTCCATCCTCCATCCTCCCTTGTATTGTAGCCTACTGTCCTTTATCCTCCCTTGTCTTGTGGCCTCTGTCCTCCACCATTATCGTGGCCTGCCTCCACTTCCCTGCATCTCCTTGTATTGTTGCCTCTTTCCCTCCACCTCCACTCATCCCTTGTATTTGTGCCCTTTCCTCATCCCCTCATATGTGGGCCTCATGTGGTGGCCTCCTGTCCATCCACATTGTGCCTCCCTCCATCCATTTCTTGTATTGTGGCCTCCGCCTGTCCTTTATCCTCCTTTGTATTGTGGCCTCCTTTCCTCCATCATCCCTTGTCTGTGGCCTCCTGTCTCCCATTCTCCCTCATTGGTGCCTCATGTTGGCCTCTGTCCCCACATTTGGCCTCCCTCCTCATTTTGTATTGTGGCCTCCTGTCCTTTCATTCCTTTTTATTGTGGCCCCTGTCCTCCATCAATCCCTTGTACTGGCCTCGCTGTCCTCTTCTCCTTGTATTGTGGCCTCTCTCTTTACACCTACCTCTCGCCCGTAGCTCTACGCTCAGAGTATAAGGGATGTCTGAAGAGGTCTCAGGCTGAGTCCTCTTCATACAAAGGTGGGGGTTTTTGCATTTTGCAGAAAACTCCCACCGCTAATAACCGCGGTCGGCGCTTGCACCAATTGCGACTATTAACCCTCTCAACGCCGCCGGCAAAGTCGCGGGCGCCGCCATCTTTTTTACGATCACCGCGCCCCCGAACGTCATCGGGGGGCGTTCGGTTACCATGGTAAGTCCTCGGGTCTTCTTTTGACACGAGCTACTGCTTATGCGTTCGTTACATGAGCCAGTGGCTCATTGTAATGTATGACCTGCAACAAATGCCATATATTGCAATACTGTATATGCAGTATATGGTAGGAGCGATCTGACCATCTAGGGTTAATGTACCCTAGATGGTCTAAAAATGTGGAAAAAAACAAAAAAAAAAAGTTATAAAAATAAAAAATTATAAATATTAAAATTCTAATCACCCCCCCTTTTCCCTAGAACGGATATAAACATAATAAACAGTAAAATCGCAAAACTATTATGTATCGCCAGCAGTCCCAAAATGCCCATCTATCAAAATATAAAAACGTTACCGGGCAGCGGTGACCTCCGAGCGGGAAATTGCCCCAAATGTCGCGAATGCTTTTATATACCTTTTTACATACATAAAAATGAAATAAAAAATGATCAAAATGTCGCACAGACCCTCAAAATGGTAACATTGAAACGTTGCCCTCATTTCACAAAAAATGACCCCTCACACATCTCCGTGTCGCCAAAGTATGAAAAAGTTATTAGCGTCAGAAGATGGCAAATTTTTTTTCTTTTTTTGTACCATTGGTTTAGTTTGTTTTTGAAAATGTATTAAAACACAATAAAATCTATATAATTTGGTGTCACCCGCGATGCACGACACCAACCAAGAATAAAGTAGGCGTGTTATTTGGAGCGCAGAGTGAAAGTCGTAAAAAACGAGCCCACAAGAACGTACGCACATGCGTTTTTTTTTCAATTTTTCCACTTTTGGAATTTTTTTTCAGCTTCGCAGTACACAGCATGTTAAAAATAAATAATCAAGTCACGCAAGTACAAAAATTGTGTACGTCACAAAATAATGGCCCTCACACACAGTCTGTACATACACGTAAAAAATGAAAAAGGCTGGTAGGTGGATTTTTGAGTTGAGAACAAAGGAAATGACCCGAAAAAAACCCTGCGTCCTTAAGGGATTAACCTCCCTTGTATTGTGGCCTCCTGTCCTACATCCTGCCTTGTATTGTGGTCTCATGTCCTCCAGCCTTCCTCATATTGTGGCCCCTGTCCTCCATCCTCCCTCATATTGTGACCTCTTGTCCTCAATCCCCCTCATATTATGGCCCCTACTCCTCCACCCTCCCTCATATTGTGGCCTCCTGTTCTCACCCTCTCATATTGTGGCCTCCTGTCCAATACCCCCTAACATTGTGGCCACTGTCCTCCACATTGTGGCCTTCTGTCCTCCATCCGCCTTTGTTTGGTGTCCTCTAGGCCTCCTGTCCTTTATCCTCCTTTCTAGTGTGGGCTCCTGTCCTTTATCCCGCGTTTGTATTGTGGCCTCCTGTCCTCCATCATCCCTGTATTGTGGCCTCCTGTCCTCCATTCTCCCTTGTATTGTGGCCTCTTGTCCTTTATCTTCCGTTGTATTCTGGCCTCCTGTCCTCCATCATCCCTTGTATTGTGGCCTTGTGTCCTACATCCTGCCTTGTATTGTGGTCTCATGTCCTCCAGCCTTCCTCATATTGTGACCCCTGTCCTCCATCCTCCCTCATATTGTGACCTCTTGTCCTCAATCCCCCTCATATTATGGCCCCTACTCCTTTACTCCTCCACCCTCCCTCATATTGGTGGCCTCCTGTTCTCACCCTCTCATATTGTGGCCTCCTGTCCAATACCCCCTAACATTGTGGCCACTGTCCTCCACATTGTGGCCTTCTGTCCTCCATCCGCCTTTGTTTGGTGTCCTCTAGCCTCCTGTCCTTATCCTCCTTTCTAGTGTGGCTCCTGTCCTTTATCTTCCCGCGTTTGTATTGTGGCCCTCCTGTCCTCGCCTCATCCCTTGTATTGTGCCTCCTTGTCCTCCATTCTCTCTCCCATTCCTCCTATGTATTGTGGCCCATCCATTGTCCTTTATCTTCCTTGTATTCTGGCCATCCTGTCCTCCATCATCTCCCTTGTATGTGGCCTTTGTCCTCACATCCTGCCTGTATTGTGGTCTCATTCCTCATCCACCTTCCTCATATTGTGGCCCCTGTCCTCCATCCTCCCTCATATTGTGACCTCTTGTCTCATCCCCCTCATCATTATGGCCCCTCCTCCTCCACCCTCGCCTCATGATTTTGTCCGGTCCTTTCTCAACCCTCCTCATAATTGTTGGCCAAATCCTGGTCCTGTCCAATCTGAGCCCTCTACCTTTTTTCCCCTAGTCCTCACCCTTGTGGCCCTCTCTGTCCTCCATCCGCCTCTTGCTTTGTGTGCCTCTAGGCTCCTGTCCTTTACCTCTTCAGTGTGGGCTGCTGTCCTTTATCCCGCTTTTGTATGTGCTCCTGTCCTCCATCATCCCCTTGTTTGGCCCTCTCACTGTCCTCCATTCTCCCTGTGTATTTGTGGCCTCCTGTCCTTTATCCTCCGTTGTTTATTCTGGCCTCCTGTCTCCTCCATCTCCCTTGTATTGTGGCCGTGTCCTCAATCCTGCTTGTATTGTGTCTCATGCCTCCAGCCTTCCCTACCTATTGTGGCCCTGTCCTCCACCTTCAATTGTGACCTCTTGTCCTCATCACCCTCATATTATGGCCCCTACTCCTCCACCCTCCCTCATATTGTGGCCTCCTGTTCTCATCCTCTCATATTGTGGCCTCCTGTCCAATACCCCCACATTGTGGCCACTGTCCTCCACACTTGTGGCCTTCTGCCTCCACTCCTTGTTTGGTGGTCCTCTAGCCTCCGTCCTTGTATCTCTCCTTTCTAGTTTGGGCTCCTGTCCTTTATCCCGCTTTTGTACTGTGGCTCCTGTCCTCCCTATCTTGTATTGTGGACTCCTGTCCTCCACTTCATCCCCTGTATTGTGGCATCTTCCGTTATCTATCCTTGTACTGGCCTCATCCTGTCCTCTCATCATCTGATTGTGGCCTTTGTCCTACATCCTGCTTTGTATTGTGGTCTCCTGTCCTCCACCTTCACTCATATTGTGGCCCCTGTCCTCCATCCCTCCCTATATTGTGACCTCTTGTCCTCAATCCCCTCATTATTGGCCCACATTTACTCCTCCACCCGCCCATATTGTGGCACCCTGTCTCACCCTGCAGTCATAGTTGGTGCCTCCCCTGTCCAGTACCCCTAACATTGTGCCTACTGTCCTCCACATTGTGGCCTTCTGTCGCTCCATTGCCCTGACCTTTGTTTGGTGTCCTCTAGGCCGCCTCTTGCCTTATCCTCCTGTTCTAGTGTGGGCTCCTGCCTATTCTCCTCCCCGCTTTGTATTGTGGCCTCCTGTCCTCCATCATCCCTTGTATTGTGGCCTCTGTCCTCCATTCTCCCTTTATTGTGGCCAGTCTGTGTCCTATCCGCTCTGTGATTCTCGCCTCCTGTCCTCCATCATCCCTTGTATTGTGGCCTTGTCCTCACCTACCTGTCTTGGGTTTTTGTCTCATCCCTCACAGCACTTCCTCATATTGTGGCCCCTTCCTCCATCCTCCTCTATTGTGACCTCGTGTCCTCAATCCGCCTCATATTGTGGCCCTAGTCCTCCATCCTTCCTCATACCATCCTTCTCGTATTGGCCTCCTGCCATACGCCCCTAACATTGTGGGCCTCCTATCCCTCCATCCTCCTTATTGTTTTTTGTCCTCCTGTCCTCACATTGTGGCCTATTCCTGTCCTATCCTCCCTTGTATTATGACCTCCTGTCCTCCACCTCTCTTTGTATTGTGGCCCGTCTTTCCTCCACATACTGCTCTTTACCGTCACATCCTCCTTTCTCTGTGAGTCCCTCCTGTCCTCCCTGTATATGTGGCTTCCTTCTCTCCATCCTCACTTCTTGTGCCTCCTGTCCTCACAATCTTGTACATGTGGCCCTCCTGTCCTCCATCCTGCTTTGTATGGCCCTATTCCCTCCATCTTCCCTTAAATTGATGGCCCTGTCCTCCATCCTCCTCATATCATTGTTGGCCTCTGTCCTCAATCCCCTCGCATTGTGGCCCCCAGACTCCATTATCTCTTCCATCTTCTCATACTGTGGCCCCCTGTTTTCCAAACCCCTGCACATTTTGTCTCCCCTTCCTGACTCCAATCTCCATTCCTCCACATGTCGCTCCTTGATCCCTCACATGTGTATCTATCACTTCACCTACCCCCCTGTGAGTCGGCCTCTGCTCCCTCCAATTGCGTGGCCTTTGTCCTTCACCCTCCGTTGGCATTGTGGCCTCCTGTCCTCCTCCTTCCTTGTATTATTGCGTCTGTCCTCCACATTGTGGCCCACTTGTTCCTGCCTTCCTTCTATTGTGGCCTACTGTGCTACCTTTTATTGTGGCCTATATCCTTCATCCTCCCTGTTTTTGTGGCTTCCTGTCTAGCTATCCTCCCTTGTATTGTAGCCTGTGACTCTCTTGTATTGTGGCCAATCCTGTCCTACAGCTGTAACTGTGGCCTCCTGTCAACTTGTATTGTGGCACTTCGTCCTCCATCCTCCCTGGTATGTGGCCACCTGTTGATTACCCCCTTGTATTGTTGCCACCTTCCTTTATCCACCTCTTTATTGTGGCTCACTGTCCTCAAGCATCCCTTGTATTGTGGCCTCCTGTCTCCATATGCCTTTGTATTGTGCCTATTGTCTCCATTCTCCCTTGGGTTGTGGCCTATTCGTCTCAAATGTGTGGCCTCATCCGTCCTCCTCTCCTCTTATAATTGTACCTACTGTCATCAATATTGTGTGGTCACTCTGTCTTCCCTCTATTTGTTATTGTGGCTTCCTGTCCTCATTGACGGCTTCCGTTCCTCTTCCCCTCTTTTGAGCGCCCCGCCCTCCATCCTCCTCCATATTTTTGCTTCACTATTCCCCATCCTAAACATCCTCTCTCAGATTGTGGCCTCTTGTCCTCGCCGGCATCTACATTTTGTGGTCTCCTGTCCTCTACCTCCATATATTGCGGCTACTGTCCTCCTCCTTCTTACATTGTGGTGCCAAGTACTCCATCCTCCCTTGTATTGGTGGCATTGTCCTCAATATGTGACCTCCTGTCGCTCCATCCTCTTTGTGTATTTGGTGGCTCCTGTCACACATTCGTGGCCCATTTGTCCACTACCCCTGGATTGTGGCCTTCTGTCCCCATTCTGCCTTGTATGGGCCCTCATAGTCCTCCATTCCATCATCGTTGTGGGCTTCCTATCCCCCCATCTAAACATATTGTGCACCAGTCCTCCAACCCCTCCAGTTGGCCCCCTGTCCTCATCTCTCCTTTAATCCTCCCTTATATTGGGCCCTTGTCCTTTTCCTCCCCTTGTATTGTTGTAGCCTCCTATCCTCAATCAACCTTGTATGTGCCTCCTGTTCCGTCCACCGGATCATTATATTGTGGCCCTCTGTTCTCCATCCCCTCCTGTTGATGTGGCCTCCTGTCCTCAATCAACCCTTGTATTGTGGCCTCATGTCCTCCGTCCTCCCTCATATTGTGGATTCCTATCCCCCATCATAAACATATTGTTGCCCCCTGTCCTCCATCCTCTCTCATATTGGTGGCCTCTTGTCCCTCCATCCTCCTCAAATTGTAGCGCCCTGTCCTCCATCCTCCAATGTATTGTGGCCGCTGTTCTCTACATTGTGACCTCCTGTTCTCCATCCTTCCTTGGTTGTGGCCTCTGTCCTCCACATTGTGGCCTTCTGTCCTCCATCTTTCCTTGTATTGTGACCTCTGTCCTCCACATGGTGGCCTAATGTCCTCCATCGTCCATCATATTGTGGCCCCTGCCCTCCATCTTCTTCATTTGTGGCTTCCAATCCCCATCCTAAACATATTGTTGTTCCCTGTCATCCATCCTCTCTCATATTGTGGCCTCTTGTCCTCCACCGCTCTCATATTGTGGCCTCCTTTCCTCTACCTCCCTCATATTGTGACCTCCTGTCCTTCATCCTCCTCATTGTGACCTCCTTCTCCATCAGCCCTCATAAATGTGGCCCTGTCCTTCATCCTACCTCACATTGCGGCGCCCTGTCCTCCATCTCCTAAGTATTGTGACCCCTGTTCTCCACATTGTAACCTCCTGTTCTCCATCCTTCCTTGTATTAGGCCTACCTGTCACTCCGTTCCACTCTTGATTGTGGCTCTAGTCGCTTTCCTCCCTCCTTATATTGTAGCTCCTGTCCTCTCTGTGTATTAGTGGCCCTGCTTGTGCTCCCTTGTTGCGTGGCTTCCTGCCATACACTGTATTGCTGGCAGCTCTTCCTTTATCCTCCCTTGTATTGGGGACTCCTGTCCTCCATCCTGCTTTGTATTGTGACCTCCGTTCCTCTATCCTGCCTTGTATTGTTGCCTCATGTCCTCCATCATCCCTTATATTGTGGCCTCCATGTCTCCATGACGTCTATTCCTTCCTACCCATCTC